>QZWS01000062.1:3309-31643 GCA_004114245.1 Zoopage sp. CT-All
AGCTCAGGGTCTGGCAGATTAGAGGATTTGGTTGGATTCACGCAGCCCAGAAGCAGCAGAAGCAGATTTGTGCAAAAAATGAGAGTTTGCATGATTGTGAGAGGATTTCAGAGGGTGAGAGGAAACGCTGAGGTGTGCAATGTTGGTGGTGAGAAAAGAGACTGCTTCTACAGCGCTTACTATTTCCATGGGCAGTGACAGCAATGTGAACTGCTGTTGCTTGATTGTGTTATTCCCCTACTGTCAGTCTGTTGTACTGGTCTGCATCGCTCTTGATGATTTTGAGAAACTGGGAAGGGCGATATCTACTTGTGAAGCCAACTATTTGACCTGAACTACACTGATGATGCATTGAAAGTGTTGGTGGCAAGAGCTATCAGTCAGACTACAATTAGACACAGCCTCTATTCCTCCAGCAAGAAGAATACAAGGGCAGATGAGACTATAACTCGACGTTCCAAAGCGGTTCGTCGTAGTAACCGAGACATGTGTTGTCAGAGTCGTCAGCATCATCGTGGATGTGAACACCGCCGTCAAGACAGCTCTCGACACATGTAGCATCGCATGAGCTGCAGTAGAGCGGTGTGGGTGGCGATGGTGAAGGCGAGGCGACTACCGTAGCTACGGCGCCGGCGTCTTGATCGGAATCAACATCCTCCCAGTCGCCCTCATCGTCATCGACCGGAACTTGCTTGGCCTCGACCAGGTCATCCGGAGTAAAGACTTTCCATATGCGCGGGGAGATGATAGATGAACGAGTGACGGGAACGCACTCGCGCTGCTTGAGCTCGCGCACGAGCTTGCCGCGGTACATCATTGCACGCTCACATGCGATTTGAAGATAGCAGCGCGAATTCCAACGATACGAACGAGAAGCAGATGCTTGCGTGAATACGTGGGCAGTGGTTGCAGGCGGAGGCAATGGTCGCGCGGAGGAGAGGGCCCGCAGAGCCAGCGAGATTTTATATGCATGGTTTGGTGCAATGTGCATTGCGAGGAGGGCACGAGCGCGGTGGAGGTGGGCGGCGGGAGAAAACTTTTGCTTGTGAGCGGTGGTGGGAGTGGCTGGTGGGGATCGTCGGGCCGGTGACGTGCTTGCGGGAGGCGGCGATGTGACAACAATTGCGGGAGCCAATAGCGGGCATGTCAAATCAGACGCATCGGTGATTTTGACAGGTTGAAACGACGCCGGCGGCAGTGACGATGTTCGCGATGCGGGGGACGAGAATGAGCGACGACGGGCAAACAGCACCACGCCTCGATTGGCGGCGGGCCGTCGCAACGGCGCCATCATCGACCACTTCGAAACCGACGCAAACAGCGACGGCGATTCCGAGTCGGAGGACACCGTAGTCTGCTGCTCGGCTTTGGGAGCGACAGTCGTCGACGGCTGCTTCAGCCATGCGCGCACAACACCCCGCCACTCGCCACTCAGCACCGACCTGTGCATCATCTCGCTCTCTTCGCGGTCCGAGGGCGGCGATGCCGAGGCAGTGGAGGTGGGCGAGGTGGATGTGCGCGAGGAGATCTCCCGGAGCATGTCGACGGGCGAGGCAAGCTCCCGCGGCGGCGAGAGCTCGGCGAGCGCGGGCGGGACGGAGGCGGGCAGCGGCGCAGAGGAGAGCAGCGGCTGCAGCGCGACGGCGGGAATGTCGATGCGCAGGCGGGAGGCGGCGCGCAGCCGGCGGTGCGGAAGGGCGGGGGCTGGCGCGGTGGCCATGGCAGGTGATTTTGGGAGCTGTGCAGCGTGACACCCGAAAGAGGAAGCAGCCGAGAATGGCCGATGCCTGTCACATAGGGCCGCCATACAGTAGCACTATATACATATCGAGGGTTCTACTTATACCTATTCAGTGCCTACTGATAGTCGGCTCTCCACATCCATCCATCAGCACCACAATCAACGTAACCACCTTGCTCCTGCAAGTTGCACACGACAACCACCAAGCGGAGACGGGCTATTCCTGACCCACTGTGACTCAAGACCACTGCTGCGATGGCCTGGGTGGCTGCTCAGCGACCTGCTCCTGCTCACTCCTGCTCGTTTCCTTTTTGAGCATGACTGACCCGTCTGGAGCCGCCGAAAAGGTATCGCAGCGCCCTGCTCTACCCTCCCGCGCTTAATACTCTGCAGCCAACTCACAAGCGCGATGTGCTGCGCTCGTTCGAGGCCCCGGCGCAGCAGCGCTGGGCGGCGGAGCACGCGTTCGAGGCAAACGCCCCGCTCGAAGTCAATCCCGCCACCGCTCCGCTCGGGGCCACCGCCCAGGACAAGTTCTTCGGCACCTTTCCGTACCCATACATGAACGGGCGGCTGCATCTCGGGCACACCTTCACCATCTCAAAGCTCGAGTTTGCCGCTGGCTATGAGCGGCTGCTGGGCAAGCAGGTGCTTTTCCCGTTCGGTCTGCATTGCACCGGCATGCCGATCAAGGCCTGCGCGGATAAGCTCAAGCGGGAGATCGAGATGTTTGGCACCAGTTTTGTGATTCCGTCCGACGAGGCTGCCGTCGCCGCGGACGTCTCCGCGGTGACAACCACTGCGACGGCCACGGCCACAGCGCATGAAGCCGAGCCCGTGGGCGAGGGCATCAAAAAGAAGCATGCCAAGGCGAATGCCAAATCAACCGGCGACAAGTATCAGTTCCAAATCATGAAGTCACTGGGCGTCCCGATCGAGGAGATTGCCCTATTTGCCGACCCCAATCGCTGGCTTTCCTACTTCCCGCCGCTCGCGCTCGCCGACGTGCGTGCCCTCGGTTGCAAGATCGACTACCGGCGGTCGTTCATCACCACCGCGAAGAATCCATACTACGACTCGTTTGTTCGGTATCAGTTCAACCTGCTGCGCCGCCTGGGCAAGGTCAAGTTTGGCGAGCGGTACACCATCTATTCGGCGCTCGATGGGCAGCCCTGCATGGACCATGATCGCCAGACGGGCGAGGGCGTCGGCGTACAGGAGTACACCGCGATCAAGCTCGAGGTCGTTGACTGGGCCACGGCCGCGCCCGTCGCACTACGTTCGGCCGCCTCCGGCCTCAAAGTCTATTTCGTGGCTGCTACCCTTCGTCCGGAAACCATGTACGGACAGACAAACTGCTTCGTCGGACCCGACCTTGATTACGGCTTGTTCCAGGTGGCGTCGGGCGTTGCCTACATTTGCACCGAGCGTGCTGCGAAAAATATGTGCTGGCAAGGCCAGGCCATCGAGCGCGGCCACGCAAAGTGTCTTGCGACTTTCAAGGGCCGTGATCTTGTCGGATCGCGTGCTCGTGCACCGCTCTCCGTTCACGATATCGTCTATATCCTGCCGATGGACTCGGTCTTGCCCACCAAGGGCACTGGCGTTGTTACTTCCGTGCCAAGCGATTCGCCCGATGACTACGCCACCACCCAGGATCTCATTCGCAAGCCGGAATATCACAAGATCGACGTTGAGTGGATCAAGCCCTTCGCCCCGGTCCCAATCATTCGTACCCCCGCTTACGGCGACCTCCCGGCCCCGACTGTCTGCGAAAAGCTTAAAATCCAGTCCCCAAAGGATCGGGTCCAGCTTGCGGAGGCCAAGGAGCTGGTGTACCGCGACGGTTTCTACAACGGGACAATGCTCGTCGGAAACCACGCCGGTTTGTCGGTGCAGGACGCCAAGCCAAAGATCCGCGAGGAGCTAATTGCTGCCGGGCTCGCATTCCCTTATGCTGAGCCCGAGGGCATGGTTATGTCCCGCAGCGGCGATGAATGCATCGTCAACCTTTGCGACCAGTGGTATCTCGACTATGGCGAGGAGAACTGGCGCATTCAGACGGAGGAATGCCTCGCTGGCGTCAACACGTTCGGTCCAGAGACGCGCAATCAATTTGAGCAGACCCTTGGTTGGTTGAACCAATGGGCATGTGCACGCTCATTCGGCCTCGGGTCGCGGCTTCCCTGGGATCCGCAGTTCCTGGTCGAGTCACTCTCCGACTCCACCATCTACATGGCCTACTACACCATCGCGCATCTGCTCCAGCAAGGCTCGCTCGATGGCTCGGTCGTCGGTCCGGCAGGTATCCATGCGGAGCAGATGACCGACGAAGTCTGGGACTATATCCTGCGCGATGCCCCCGCGCCTACAACCAGCATCGCTCCGGCCACACTCGAGGCACTGCGCCGCGAGTTCCGCTACTTTTACCCGCTCGACTTGCGTGTCTCTGGCAAGGATCTGGTCCCGAACCATCTCACGTTCTTCCTCTACAACCACACGGCCATTTTCCCCAAAAACCACTGGCCTCGCGGGATCCGCGCCAATGGCCATCTATTGCTGAATCGCGCCAAAATGTCCAAGAGCACTGGCAATTTCATGTCGCTGAGCGAGGCCATTGAAGCCTATGGCGCGGATGCAACTAGGTTTGCCTTGGCCGATGCTGGCGATGCGCTCGAAGATGCAAACTTTGAGGCATCCACTGCCAACGCCGCCATCCTGCGCCTTTTCCGCTTGATCGAGTGGGCCGAGGAGGTATTTGGCGACAAGGCGCCGGCAATGCGTGCTGGCGACGAGTCGATCGAGTTCTTTGATCGCTTATTTACAAGCGAGATGGTTCTTGCAATGAATGCAGCACAGACCGCGTACGGTAGCATGATGTATCGCGATGCGCTCAAGTTTGGGTTCTATGAGCTGCACGCAGCTCGGGATCGCTACTTGGACGCGTGCCAAATCTCAGGCATCGGCACCCATGCCGTTTTGTTGCGCCGCTGGCTGGAGCTGCAGGTGATTGCCCTCGCGCCCATCTCACCGCATCTCGCTGAGCATCTCTGGACGACGGTGCTGAAGCATTCGACGTCGGTGATGCGTGCCCTCTGGCCCAAGCTTGCAGAAGGTGCTGTGGACAAGGCTGGGCTCGCTGCTGGAGAATACGTTCGCGGGCTTCTTCGTCTGGTGCGTGAGCAGGAGGGGTCGATCCTCAAGAAGGCAAAGAAGGGCACCAAGGCTGCGTTTGATCCCAAGGCTAAAAAGGCACTGCATATCATCATTGCCAATCGTTTCCCGGCGTGGCAGGACAAGACCATGACTATGCTCAAGGAGAACTTTGACCAAGCCGGCGGCAAATTCGACGATGCCGCATTGAAACAGACGTTTGCGGCCGCAGGCATGATGAAGGATAAGAAGGTCATGCCGTTCGCCAACGAAATCAAGAAGCGCGTCGCTGCCAACGGTGCCACCGCCACGTTCAATCGCGCTCTGCCATTCAATGAGACCCTGACGGCACAGGCTGTACAGGAGTATATCCGTCGCGCTCTTGGGTACGACGAGATACACATGCACGAACAGGACGTCGTCAGCGCTAATGAGCAGACAGACGGGCTTGCGGCTGATCTGAGACGCGTGGGCGAAATCGCTGTTCCCGGACAGCCTGCGGTGCATTTCTTGAACTTGTAGAAGGACACTGAGAATGATGTCGTCGGAAATGTTCACTATTAACTAAGGGGCTGAATAAACAGCGCATTATATTGCAAGTCTATTAGAGACTTGCTGCTGACTGAAATGAGCAGCTTGCTTACACATTGCTTATTGAAAAATAAACTCACGCGCAGGTAGTGGAATATTGCGTCAAAGTGCTTGGACAATGGTCATAGTCAGACCAACTTTTGAGGCAGTTAGCTAACTCCACCAAGGGTGATGATTGCTATGTGTCTGGGGAAAGTTTCAATGCTTGATCATGTTTTAAGTGTAAGGATGCATGCATCCTGAAGCCACTGCATGCTATGACTGGACTATTGACATTGATGTCTTGCTGTGTGCTAGGACCATAGAGTCCAAGGAAGCTTCTGCTATCCACACTATATTATTAAAGGATGTATTTGACTATTCTCCATTGTCACCAAGTCTCTGCAGTGGTGCATCGAAGAGTGGCTTGGAAAGCTGTCAAGTTGCGATTGCATCACTTGCGCATCAAACCAAGCCGCAGTTACTACGGACGGGCACATCATAGTTTGGCCTGCTGCTTGCCTCGCTTCGCCTCCGATGCCTCGAATAAGGCGACACTTACGCTCGAGGTTACGAACAGTTTGCCGCTCACATTTGGCATTTCCAACGGCAACACCGCATCGGTCCTCACCTCGCGCACCTCTACACATTCCTGCGATGCTCTCGCGCCCTTGCACGGCCCGCGACACACGCTAAACTCCTTGCCCTGCTCCTTGCCTGCCTTCACACAGTTCACCGTGATAAAAGTGTAGGTTTTGGGGTTTTCAGGGTTATTGTATATGCGGCAGAATGTACCGTAAATACTGGACGGGACACCGCGGCACATGGGATTGTCTTTCCCATCACGTAGCGGGCCGTGGTGCTTCTCGATGTGGGTGTGCGGTCTCCACCTTGCGGGGCCGTGAATGACGAATGAGGCGTTGGCGGGAGCGGCAGCGAGAAGCAGGGCCATGGCGGCGGCAACAGCAGGGAGCGGGGCTTTCATGGTTTGGTTTTGTCGAGGCGGTGGCTGAACGTGATGTTGGATGGAGCTGGTGGGGCGGTAGAAAAAATGCGGGGCAGATTGCGTGTATTTCTTGCCCACGTCTGCCGAGAGCCGCGTGGCTGGCTGTATTATATGAGCTAAAGTGCTAATAGGCTAATGGAATGATGATCTAGTCTTTCCTGTTCAGTAAACTGGTGGGTTTCAGGCCAAGCTCTAGTGTATGCTACTTGATAGTCAAACTTCAATGATATAACAGTGCTTACTATTTGACACACTGATATCTCATCTGTGTCATACACAAATCTTTCTCACTTATTCTATATTGTAGCGTATAATAATGCAATCGGGGCTACACGACAACAAGCGACCTACTATAATCCACCGCCAATATCGCTATCTGGCACACCGGCAGGGCGACACCTGTTGCGGTCAAACTCGACATTGAACACTTCCCGAGGATCTTCAAATAGGAACCACCGCTTACGTGGTATGCCCTTAAATGCGTTGAGGAAAACCTTGCGGGTGTTTAATTTTGCTTCGCGGGCAGCATCGACGCCGCGCACGAGACGAATGAAGGCACATGGGTACCTCTCGCCAGCAGGATCACTGCGCATAAGGATGGCAAACGCTTTGGCGTCGCGCTGGCCAGAATCACCAAAGAGAACAATCTTCCGCTCGGGGAAGTCCCTTGCTAGGGTGCGGATATGCTTCACCTTGAAGGAGACGTACTGGGGCAGCTTGATCACGGTCGTGGGATCCTTGACACGGAATTTCGCGAGCTGGATGACACCGGTAGGGAAGGATGCATTCTTGATGAAGCGGTCGAGGGATGGGAGGAGCGGGTAGGGCGTTCCAGAGGTATAGACGAAGCCGACAGCAGTGGTGCTGTCTGTGGCGCTGTCCGAGTCGTCCTCGGTGGCGAGCCAGGTGCGCAGATGCTGGAACAGCGCAGGCATGCCCGGAACCGGTTTATAGTTCTCCATGAAGGCCTTGCGGAACATTTTACGGTACTTCACCACGTGAGTGACCTTTATGGTGTCATCAATGTCGGCGACGACAATGTACCCGGTGGGGCCCCACACATGCACACGACCGAACTGCACGTCACTTGCCCCGGGAAGTCGGTATTTGACGGTGGCGATGTCGCCGGACTGAAACCCGGGCGTGTCGACGGACACAAGCGCGTCAGAATCATCACCCTCGGGTGTGTAAAAGAACCCGTTCTTGCTCACGCGCATACTCGGCATCTGCACGCCGCCGACCGTGAGCCCCGACACCGATGCCACATGCTTTGAGTGTCCGAGGGTGCTCGCGAAGAAATACGACATGCGGATCTGGAGGCGGTCTTTCTCGTCGTCGTCGCGTGGCCGCCACAGCTTTCTGTAGCCCTTGAGCAGCAATCGTTGGGCAAAGCTTGGGTACTTTCGGCGCTGAATCAGCACGCCCGAGAGGTGGATGCGGTATGCGGTGGGGTTGTCGGGGTCTATGGCGGCATAAGAAGGGAAGATGAGGGCCTGGGGGGAGCCGGAGGGATGGTCTAAACGGTCGTCAGTGGCATGGCCGGGGCGAAGGAGCCAGGGCTTTGAAAATGTAATGAATGGTTCGGCGGAGAGAGAAGATGCGGCGAGGAGCAGGGCAAGGGGGATGAGTGCCGGGATCATAATAAGGGGCGTTTGGCGGTTGAGCAGGTGATGCCACGCGGCCCTTAGCTTGTGGCAGCTCTACCTTGCGCTTGTCCGATTGACATCATCGACGACGCCATCGACGCCATCGCATGGTCCTCTGCTGCCCCGTCTCATCATGCGTTGCTAGTACCGATGGAGAGCGTGGACAAGCTAGTGGGCTGCAGGTTGACAACTCTGTGGGTGGGTGGTGGGATGTGTGACATATCCACGGCGCACTCATCCAGCACACCGCGCTCATCATGAGGAGAAATAGGCTGAGTAGTCAGAAAACTGAGCAAGAAATGACATTCCACTGCGAGCAATAGGTCAACCGCGACTGACCAGCGACTAGGAATAGCAACCACAAGTTACACTACTACAGCAGAGTTTGAGGCAGTACGTAGGCCGCCAATATCCAGATACGGAGCAAGTACTGCGCACGCAGTCACTCGTTCGGATTGCTGATCCTCAGGCGATGATGCTTTCATCCGCGACGCGCAATCTCCTTCGCGCCCGTGTACCGAGCACGATATCGCTCGCTGCGGCGCGCATTCGTCTCTATGCTAGCTTCCCGCCGCACACCGTCATCAACATGCCTGCCCTCTCGCCGACCATGACCCAGGGCAACATTGGCCCATGGCGAAAGCTCCCTGGCGACTCCATTGCACCGGGCGACGTTCTAGTCGAGATAGAGACGGACAAGGCGCAGATGGACTTTGAGGCGCAGGACGACGGGTTTCTGGCCAAGGTGCTGGTCGACACCGGTGCCAAGGATATACCAATCAATATGCCGATTGCCGTAATGGTCGAGGACAAGGCTAATGTTGCTGCCTTCGAGAGCTTTACTATCAACGATGTTGCAGGGGGCAATGCTCCAGCTACTACCACGGAAGCAGCAGCTACTCCGGCGACGTCGTCATCGTCGTCAACATCCAAGTCAACCACGCCATCAACGCCACCGGTGCCCGCGCAGCAAAGCAATGCATCTTCAGTCAGCGGTCGCCTAAAGGCTAGTCCATTTGCCAAGGTTTGGTAGACTATTTGGTAATCCATTCTCAGTCCAAAATAGACCACCGCTGCCTCGCTCAATGTAAATCTCGCAGGCATATCTGGATCTGGTCCGGGTGGACGGATCCTTGCCGAAGACGTCAAGTCAGCCGCTCTTCAAACACCCGCGCCCGCAGCGTCTGCAAGTCAGGGTGCTGCTTCGCCTTCCGCGACGCATACTGCCACGGCCTCGACCAGCTACGTTGATATCCCGGTTTCCAATATCCGCAAGGTGATCGCAACCCGCCTGACCGAGTCTAAACAGACAATTCCGCACTACCAGCTCACTTCAAGTATACGCATGGACAAGATGATTGCTCTTCGTCAGGCCCTTAATGCCAGCCTTCCGGCTGAGAAAAAGCTCTCGCTCAACGACATGATCATCAAAGCCGTTGCGCTTGCACTCACCCGCGTGCCCGAGGTCAACTCTCAGTGGCACGGCGACGTAATTCGCCAGTTCCAGCGCGCCGATATTTGCGTCGCTACTGCCACGCCCGCGGGTCTCATCACCCCGATTGTCGACGGCGCCGATCTCAAGGGACTGCTGTCCATCTCTTCTCAAGTCAAGGATCTTGTCGCCCGTGCTCGCAAGAACGAGCTCAAGCCGCACGAGTTCCAGGGCGGTACCTTCACCATCTCCAACCTTGGAATGTTTGGCATCGAGTCGTTCAACGCCATCATCAATCCTCCCCAGGCGTGCATTCTTGCCGTCGGAGCAACCGAGCGAACCATCGTGCCGGCCGACGACAGTGACAGTGTAGCCCAGGCTAGCATTATGAAGGCCACGCTCAGCTGCGACCACCGCGTTGTTGACGGTGCTGTTGGTGCACAGTGGATGCGGGAGTGGAAGAAAATTATGGAGCAGCCGCTTGAGCTGATGCTATAAAGTCACACTAGCTGCATTGTGAGCGTTGAAATACGATGCACCGTTCATATCCGTACACATCTCGGATGACTTGAATTCGCTTGTAATCGCTAAAGATCTCGGTGACCTTATCGATAGCGCCATTTGCAATTTCAAGCACGAGCCAGCCTCCAGGAGCCAGGAGCGTGCCTCGAGAAAGGCTGGCTCGCAAGCCGTAGTAGGCGCCAAATCCAGTCCCCCCACCAACCACGGCCAGCTCTGGCTCATGCTGCATGCCAACTAGGGACTTATAATCGCTTTTGGACAAGTAGGGTGGATTGCAGACGACAATGTCAAACACCCCAAGCGACTGGTGCAAGGCGAACATGTCCGCCGTATGAAACTCGACGTGACAAAGTCCTAGGCCATCGGCATTGTATCGTGCAACCTCCAGTGCATCCAGTGATATGTCGACGCCAACGAGACGATTAGACGCGTGCGCACTGCCCAGGCGCGCAGCGATAGCCAAGATTATACAGCCCGTGCCAGTGCCGACGTCCAGAATGCGAATCGGGACTGTCAAGTCACGAACAATAGCCAAGGTAGCATCAACAAGAGACTCGGAGCTTGCTCGCGGGACCAAAGTGATGCCCGGCCGCACTTTGAATTCCAGGCCGCAAAATTGCTAAGAAAACGTCAGGCAAATTCAGGCAGTGGAGCGGCACACCTTGAGACCGGATATATGCGCTGGGTTCAGGCGCGCACGCAGCGCATCAGCACGCTGGGTGCAACTCAAGTTTTCAAGTCCTTTCTCCATCGTATTGAGAGCCCGATTAAATGCGGCCCGCTCACGTTCACACAGGGCCATGAACTTTGGCGGCATTGGTATGCATATTCGCTGACCACTGCTTACAACGACCATGTCGAGACAGAGAAATAGTCCTTTTCCTTTGCAGTTCGGCAGCTTCTTTTCGCTATCACCGACACCAATGATCGGGTATCCGAGCGAATGAAGGACCTGGCGGACGCACTTGCCCAGCGACTTGAGCCTGCCAAAGACATCGCCAGTAAGCTGGCAAGAAAGGAGCGAGAGAGAGCCAGCGCAGATGCTCTCAAATGTTTTCTCGCATGCAAATACATATCGCCGGCCCTCGTCCTCATGTGTAAGCGTGCTGGGAAAGGAGCCCCAGCAGATGGCATGGAATTGAAGCAAGGTCCCGAAAGGAGGCTGCAGCGATTTCTGGTAGTGTTCTTCCGTTTTCGAATACAAAACCTATCTCATCAGACTTGCTGGGCGTCGTGTCAAACTCACGAGAGATGCCGCCGCCTTCTCCATCGAATATAATGGGAGTACGGGCTCAGCCATCTTCAAGAAATCGAGGGACTTTACGCTGATACCAGCGTCTTTCCGGACCACCAAATACTCTTCTGTGCGTTCGACAACATGCAAATTGGAATGCTCCAAAGCCTCCTCCAGCATGTACACGCGCGCCTTCTCTTCGACAAGCTCCACGATGTCGCCGGTATGCAAGACCCGGGTCTCTTCCGCAGCCGTCCCGTTCACGCGCACGCGTCCCGCCGCAATAGCCGCCTTGCACTGTGCCCGTGAGCCGAGGTACTCGCGGAAGTGCAGCACCGTGACGCGTAGTAGACGCATGCCATCATCAACGTGAAGCTTGCTGACGATGCCGTTTTTTGACATGACAGCGCTGATTTTTGCACCTCATCTACCTGCCGCCATCTGCATCCCATCTACCCTGTCCCCGATCTTCACCATCATGCAAGCCGATCTCACCGCGCCCGTCGCCGAAACCATGGCCAATATCGTCCTTGCCGCCGAGGACTCGCTCGTGCCGCCCTCGCCGTCCTCGCAGGAATCTGGTGACGCTTCGGCGACATCCGCTCCTGGTGGCGATGACTACCTCTCTGTTCTCGCTGACCCCGTCAACTTTAACATCAAGCACCCTCTCTACAACTCTTGGACGCTGTGGTACGACGGCCCGGGGCGCAAGACAACGGCGCAGAGCTGGTCGCAGAATCTCAAGCTTCTGGTGAGCTTCGATACCGTCGAAGACTTTTGGGGCGTGTACAACAACGTGGCCAAGGCCACCGAGCTCTCCGCCGGCGCAAACTATCATTTATTCAAGACGGGCGTCAAGCCCATGTGGGAAGATGCTGCTAATGCCAAGGGTGGAAAGTGGGTCGTGCAGATGCCAAAGGCGGCGGCAAAGGCAGAGGACGTGAACGAGTACTGGCTCGGCACGATGCTTGCATGCATTGGCGAGTCTTTCGACGTTGATAATGAGATCTGCGGCGCGGTAATGTCGAATCGGAAGGCATACTTCAGGATAGCGCTGTGGACAAGAACGTCCAACCGAAGGGACGTCTGCGAGGCAATCGGCAGGCAGTTCAAGGCCTTGATCGGGTACTCGGGCAAGATCGAGTTCATGTCGCATGCCGAGGCTGCCCGCGGGAAGCACTGATTGTGCAAAAATGGGGTGAGGATCTTTAAAAAAAGGCCGTCCGTTCTATTGGGTCAATGTCCTTGGGACGTTGTATCCTACGGTTGCGGGAGCCATCGCTAGACTGTATCTAGTCATTCAAAAATAACAATAGTCTGTTTGCTGCACCTGTATTTGTCCTTGTGTATTAATGTGAAGCGCCATTTTAAATAATCAAGGCAAGCAGCCCTGGCCTTGACGCATCGCTACTCACTGTCATCGAGGCAGCGCCGGGTTGAGTCGATCGGCTTCCTCCATATCATCACTATGGGGCATTAGCAAGTGGCATAAACACCTGCTTCTTACAGCTCCGTATCATCTGCAGTTGCAGGATCGCCCATGAGGGCTTCTTCCTCGCCTTCACTGCTCATGACGGAGCGACGAACAGCAAACAGTGCCAAAGCGACGGACACCATAATCACCATGAATAATACCGTCGGACCACTAATGCCGCTGTAAGCCGACAGAAAAAAACATATGCTCACGATGCGTAATAATTGCGTTCGAGCACTATCTCTTTGGGGATAGCAGTGGCCGATGCCTGAGGACCTGCAGTTGTGGTGGATGCGATAGTGCTGCCTTCGAAAGACCGGCTCGATTCGGTAAAAGACGGCGACGGCGTTGGCAAAGAGCTGAGCATCGATGTGGACGTCGGCTGGGTGGTTACGGACGACTGTGGCCAGGTGATCGGAAGCGTGGTTGAGCTGCTAGCTGTTGTCGACGCCGATGGTGCGGATACGATCGGCTCAGGCTGCTTGGCACCAACATGGGAGTCCGGAGGGGTAATATACTCTGCCTCTATAAATCGATTCATCATGTCGTACGTCTGCTGATTGCTGTCGACTGCAACCATGTGGCTCCCGTCAAAAATGCGCGCAAAAGTAAGATTCCTCTCAGACTGCCATGTGCCAATCTGTTTGCTGTTCATAAACCACGGTTTGGCATGGGAGTCCTATCAAACTATCTGCTATTGTCGTGGTGGATGGAGGAGCACTTACGTGGAATCCCTGATCACCATTCCATCGTAGTCGGGCAATCGTCCTAATCATGCCAAGAGTATTGCAGATCAAATCATTGTCGCCACTAGACCAACCGGTAAGACATGAGCAATGGAAACAAAATGCTGACGTAAAAAGGAGGATGCGCGTCCTTGACAGCAAATCGGGAAGGTACTAGAAAATGATGCTACACAGGTCCAGTCGAACTAATATGGCGAATACCACGTGCGATGAATGGCTTCGATCGCGATCCATCGAATTGGTCACCTTCTTATCACATTCTATCCATTCTGTGCCCTTCTTTCGGGCGTTTACGGCTTTGACAACATCCGAGCGCTACGACAGTAATTTTCGGTTGGAAATGCAACCGAATGGACACATACCCGAAGATAGGAGTACATATAGGGCAATATAGGTGGCCATTTCATGCCACAGTCTGGATATACGTCGCGCAAGGTATAGTCATAGATATTGATGCACGTCTGCTTGCCATTCCTGCGCGGGTGAGATCCAAAGTAAATAGCAGACTGTGGCATACTCTGTGCGCATCGACTCTTGTAGGATAATTTCCATCAACTGCTCACATACTGGGATATGGATTCGTGGCTCGCCAGTGGCATAACGCTCAGCGCAACTTTTTTCGGACTCCCTTGCACGTCGCTACAGTATCTGTTATATTACATATATCGCACTGTTATTATATACCAAGAAGTCTCCAGTAAGTAATCCTTTATCCTCTGCAAAGTCGATATATGCGCCGTACTTCATGATGAATGAATCTTTAAAGCAATGTACCCGGAAGTGTGATACCTGCGTCCCAGCATCAATCCATCCATTGCCTATCGCCAGTCCAGCAATATTCCACTGCCCGAGCATGTTTAAGACGAATGCACTGGATGCACTGGATGAGGCATACCCGATGAGCACGCTGAGTATCTTCCAGAATCGCTTTAGCATAGTATGGTATGTACACCCCCGCATAGCTCTCACCAGCCAAGTATATCTGACATAAGTAAGACCGAGCGCGCACTAGGAGAAGAATATCTACCTCGGATGCCTCCAAATTGGTGAATACATGGAAGAAGGCCTGCATGAAGTTGATAAACTCGGGAGTCGTCTCGGCCATGCTAGACGGAATGCGCCCGTTTCGGATATAACTAAACCCCGTTCCAATTGGCTGATCGACTATGGCATCGACCTCTGAGAAGCATCAAATGCAGACAGTGCGTATGCTCTACCATAAACAACATAGGCATAGTCGCTCCAGCCACTGTTGGTCAACTCTAATACTCCGTCCTTATTGGCACGGAATGGCCCGTTTTCTAAAAGGAGACCGTCCATGCTAGCACGACCAAGTAAATCAGCAAATGGTTCGGATATCGGGACGCCACCTTGAGCTGAAAGCAGTGAGCCTCAACAAAATACAAGGGCTCAGTGCCTACCACCCAGGACCTGGAGAGCCACGCACCGACATCCAATCAGTCATGTACAAGTTCACAGCAAGACAATACCTCCGTTCAGCCAAACAATCTAGCGACGCTGCATTAGGGATGGACTGCGAAACGCAGGCATGCATTACCAGCTTCTGCCGGCGTTGGGCGAATCGCGGATGCACCAGCCAGAAGAATATATTGCTCCCGGACGCGGCATCGATCTCGATATGCCTAGTGAGAGTGGTGCTACTCGTTGGCCGCGAACAGGCACACGTACCCAGCGTGCATGGTCTGTGTAAACGTTGGCGGCAGCCCAGGCAGTTCGCGCACCAAATACTCATCTGCCCGCATTAGACGTTATCAGATCAAGCTACGAATTAAATACCGCGAGGGTCGGCGGATGCCATGTTGGCGGTCGGGCTGGCAATGTGACTGCTCCGCGTCTTCATGCTGTGCCATTTCACCCGGCGAGCACCGATGCGAAGCTGCTGCGCTACGCGGCGTCGCTTTCCCGCAAGAATACTATCAACGTCCCGGCCGCGTCTCGGAGATCACGTTCCAATATCCACAGACACCGTGCCCTTTCGCCCTGTCCTCGCTCCCACGCTGCGCAGCTTCCCCGCCCTCTTTGCGGAGATATCGAAATCCCGGCTCGCGACGCTTGTCACCCTCACCACGATGTGCAGCTATGCCCTCGCACCATCTTCCTCGGCGGCCATCGGACTGGACATACCCACCTTGGCCATGGCAACCACCGGTACCGCATTGTGCGTGGCCTCCGCAAATGCTTGGAATCAGTGGCTTGAGGTTCCTTTTGACGCGCAGATGGCGCGCACAAAGAATCGCGTGCTAGTGCGACGCGCCGTGACGCCATTGCAGGTGGTGGGTGTGGCCGCTGCAACAGCCATTGGTGGCACGGCCCTGCTGGCGGCAATCAATCCCACTGCTGCGCTGCTCGGTGCCGCTAATATCGTATTATACTCCTTCGTATACACGCCCATGAAGCGCATTCATACCGTGAATACGTGGATCGGGGCTGTGGTGGGCGCCATCCCGCCCGTCATTGGATGGGCTGCTTCCACTGGCAATATCTTCCACCCTGGGTGCCTAGTGCTCGCCACGCTGCTCTACTCGTGGCAATTCCCGCACTTCATGGCACTGTCCTACTTAATTCGCGGGGATTACATTCGTGCGGGGTACAGGATGTGTGCATCGACGCGTCCAGTGCTCAATGTTCGCGTCGCACTGCGCCATGCGTTGGTGTGTGCCACCCTATCGGTGGCCGCTCCACTTTCAGGACTCACGACGTGGTGGTTTGCGTTGGACTCGGGCATAGTAAATTGCTACATGTTGGCAAGGTCGGTGCAATTCTCGCGAAAATCGAGCAAGCAGAGCGCAAGAGATCTGTTCTTCGCTTCGCTCATGCATCTCCCACTCGTCCTCGCGCTCATGATGCTGCATAAGAAGCCGCTAGAAGAGCAAGCGGTGGATGTAGACGATGTAGAAATGGAGTCGGGCCTGTAAACCTTTTCGCATAGTTACATAACACGCTGAAAGTACATGTCAACTTTGGTGCCTACTTAGAAGACTCTAGCAACTGCCGCGCCTCTGCCATTGTCTTGTACAGGCGTGCAATCGAACTGCTACAGCGCATCATATGAATGTGCTTCAAGGAAGAAAGACAACCAACCTTGTCGCTGGTCCAATGGCTTGCTTCTTTACCGCTTGAGTAGCCATCCCGCCGCTTGCTCCAGCATCTTCCTCCATAGCAATAACGCGTCCATTCTCCTCCAACGGAATAGCCACCGGGCCGCTTTTCTGTGCAGCATACTCGGCATCAATCACCCGTTCGAAAATCTGCCGTTTGGCTGACGATATCATCATCGACGATGCAGCCGTGGCATAATGCGCGCCAGTGTCGCTGGTATCTTGCATTGCAAATGCCTTGCGAAGCGCTGGCTCGGCCAAACTCCAGTCTGCAGGTCTGCGCATGCACTGCATCAGAAAACTGGATAACCAGAGGAGCTTACAACGGAGGTGGTATGAAAGCGTCCACATGCTGTCCTTCGTCCACCACTGTGGCAGCAAAGACACGCTTTGAACACGAAAAAACCTCGTCCCAGGCTTGTTGGATCAGCTTTTGAAACGCTATATAACTTTAGACCAAGATGGAGGGACATGACGACATACTTTCGTTAATTGCTATTGCAAAGAGCTCCAACAGTCGACGCACGAGTGCACTAAAAGCCTCAACCACAGGATCCATCAAGCCTAAAGTATCATCAAATCGATCCCCAAGCAATCAAAGACGCACTCTTGAATCGTCGCAACGGGTACCTTCTTCCAGTGGCCATCAGCCATTTGAACTTGACATTCAAGTCCACAGCACTGCGCTCTACGTCGCGCTGTATTACGATCGTTGTCGCGTTCAACCTTGCCTCAATCTCTTCCTTGATCAAACTTATAGAGCTAGCATCCTCGCTATCATTTTCAGTCGACCATAGCGCTACCAAAAGCGGCAGTTTGGGATACACTCGTCTGCGCGAAGTCAAGTCCGACGCTATATCATTGAGGTGTTTCCCGGCTAAAATGCCTGCTCGCATGGGCACCATCATCAATACGGCGCTAAGATCTTCCATCCCCTGTTATGAGCTCAGACTACGATACGGCTTGGAAGGATAGCGATACCATAGATATAGTTGGCTCGTGGGATAGACTGCCGACCACAAAGGTTGCTGTAAATTCTGAGAGAGACGAAGCGCGCTGACTCAGCCCAAGCTTATGGAGTAGCCAGTACGCTATTGGAGATGACGGGTCGTTTGATACTATCAAAAGACGATATGCGGCAGGCTCGGATATAGGCACGAGCTCTCGCAGGTCGATCGGAGCCCAAATATCGCTGTCGGCAGCATCGCCTGCCTCCTTTTCCGGCGTCGATGCCACCGTCAAGGAAACAGGCGGTGTGGGAAGCCGTGAATGAACTCTTACTTGCGTTCGTCCCACGGTATCCCCAAGCGACGCCGAAAATGCAGCAAATTCCATATCGCGTTTCTTCCGCAACCCCCTGCTTATCCAACGACTCTGACAGACCCGTTGAATGAATATCATCGTTGAGCGCTTTAGGAAGCGTTCGCGGAAAATTCGATCAACTTGAGCACTGGAAGCTTCATAAAATACTTCCGAGAGCAGCTGTCCGTATACAAGCTCGGCATGGGTAGCCCGCCGACGATCCAGCTGCGCCATCGCAGTGCGTATCTCTTCCGTGGCCACTGCACGTACGACACCCGAGACGAGCCAATTAAGCGAAATATCACTCGAGGACAGAATTAAATACTCTCTCCTTTGCTTGCTCAGTCGAGCCGAGCGAATGGATTCTTCTGCAACGGTATGGATGACGTCACCGACGATTTCGTAGCGAAGTTGAGCAGCTACTAACTGCGTGCGTCTCAAAAGATTCGTCCTCTTTGCCTCTATCGTCTTTCGCTGTTCTTCTACATGCGCACGCGCAGCGAGCGGCGATACTGACGCAATGTCGGCCAGTATCTCATTTTTGACAGCAGTTGCTAGCGAACCTATGGTCTGCGTATCCATTGCCGCATTTCGCTTCGGAGTCACTGAAGCAAGTGGGGCAGGTATTGACGCCGACTTTGCAAAAATACCAGTAGCGGAGGGTGCAGATGGAGGAAAGGCAGAAAACGACGGTGTTCGTTGTGGCGTATTTGTTGATGCCAGCGCTGGAGCATTGAACGATGACGTCGTGAATGAAAAACTATTGACTGCCCTTTGGGGCAACGGAGCCACCCGGGAATTCGCCATGTCCATCGGCCTTCGCACCGTCGTGGGTACAGGCTGCTGTTGGGGCCCGTGAATGAAGGAGGTAATAGCACCAGAGAACTTTGAGCCGACAAGCCGATGATTCCTTAACTGATAAAAGTACGTCGAGGTAACAGCTAAACAATGATGAAAATCGACGGATGATCCGAGTAATCGTACTTGGGGGAAGGCCAAGCGTGACCATAGCATTGTCTAACGTATCGGATAGGGAAAGCTCCAGCAGTTCGCATGTTTTTGTAGCATCCACCAGGTCATTGAAGCCAAGGAGAGGGACCAGTTTGTCCATAGGATATGCCTGCGGTCGAGCCCGTCCACCAGCGACGTGCATGGCCTCGAAAGCATTCCTTCTGATCCAAGTGAAAAAAAATTCTAGGATGCAGGAGACAAGAGCGGGCGTCGAAGCATTGGCACAGAGGCGGAAGAAGCGGGCAGCGTTGAACGGCGCAGCCTCGTAGCCAGCATCGGCCAGGCGCTGAAAATTCAAAGCCAGCTGAACTTCTGGTGAATTGAAGATATGCTGTTTCAAGTTTTGCGACTTTCGCGAGGCGTCACGATCATGTAAGTGGGCCAGAAGATAGTAGGCACGGAATTCGGCCTCATTCGGATACTGGATCGTCGCGTCATCGTAGAACTCGACCAAGCTCTGGAGCACTATTGCATGGTTATATGCATACCATTGGGACGCTTAAATTACCTTTTCGAAGCTGCTCAAGTTCTTGCTGAAGACTGATATTGTCATCCTCGCGGAGCCAATGTGCCGCGACGATATGATACCTGGCAATTTTCTCATGTGCCAGCACCGCCTCTGGACCACTGTAGTTTTGCAGCGTAAAATCCTGTCGAATGCTTCGCGTGCGATCTCGGACGAAAGCGTGACAGGAGGCGAGCGGATTGTTTGCCACGACGGTATTCAGCAGATAATCGAGCGTGTTTACAAGGACGTTCGGAGGGCGAACATCGGTAGGAAGCGGCTGCTCATCGCCAGCCGATGACCTATGATAGGATTTGACGGCGCACGTATGATTGACGCGGTCAGTGGTGCCCGGCAGCTGCGTGGAGAATCACGACAAATCGGAACGAGTGCCCAAGCCTTACCAGTTCTAGCTTATCCAAAGTCTTTTCGAATTCGCGCTGATGACGCTCAAATTCCGGGCACATATCCTCGCATATACCGCGTAAGTTGCGTGCCTGGAGAAGCGAGGACCGTGCGTCTGGATCATCCATCAGTCCGTCGCGGATGAACTTCTTTCGCAGATCCTCGCGGCCCGCCTTGAGCTAGAAAGCGTAAGGCGCGGTTCTCCCATATTCCATGATACCGTGAGGTACAGATTGTTGGTGGGAACATAGTTGAAGCGCGCTTCGCGATCGGCCATGTCCGCGGATGGCCTGAGATCTTGTGACTGCTTGTTCGTCTGCCAACCCCAATGGACTTTGACTTTGAGAGTCTCGTCGACGCGCCGTTCCAGTCTGTAGGCTGCGTCGCCGCTGCTGGCGATTATTCTTACCGCTCGACTAGAAACCGCAAAGTACGCGGGACTACCGCGGTAGGTCGCGGAGTCGAAGTCCTCGGGCAAGCCATCCTGCTGACGACAGTGGTCACCCTCCGCGCCGCCGTCTGGAGCGCTCGCCGTCGCCTCGCTCGAGCCGTCGCGAGCATGGAGAAAACGAACATGATCGTCGTGGACAGCATCGTGAAGAGAATCGCCATAGGCGCGGGTCGTCGCCTCAATACCGCCCCAGATCGAGGGAGCGTCGTCCGGAACCCCGCCGTTATTCGCCACCGCCTGCTCGTCGTCCCCGCACCCCTAGCCCGGATCCACTGACGCGAGATGAGCGTACTGTGTTTGTTGCGCAACTTGCGCAGCGTCTCCGTCATCGCGAGCTCTTTGATTTCTTCTCACAGGCTGGCCGCGTCAAGGACGCCCGCATCGTCACCGACAAGATCACCCGCCGCTCAAAGGGGTATGCGCGGGACTCCTACTGCACTAATGCTTACCGCAGTGTAGCGTCGGATATGTTGAATTTTACGAGCAGACTTCTGTCGAAAAAGCTGTTCAGCTCACTGGTCAGAAGCTTCTAGGACTACCGGTTGTTGTACAGCGCTCCGAAGCAGAAAAGAATCGGATTGCCGAAGTCAACGCCGCGTACGTCTTGAGATGTCACCAGGAGTGTGCTTATCCAGTATTCTTAGGCAAACCAAGATCAAGGAGCAGATCTACACTCGACTCTACATTGGCGCAGTGCATTTCAACATTGCCGAAGACGAACTTCGCCTCGTGTTTGAACCGTTTGGCGAGCTCGAGTATGTTTCCATTCAGCGTGATCCTGAGACTGGCCGCTCAAAAGGCTACGGCTTTGTCCAGTATAAGCGTCCCATGGATGCCAAATTGGCGCTCGAAAAGATGAACGGCTTTGAATTGGCTGGCCAACAGATTCGTGTAGGTCTCGTTACCGAAAAGGGTGCTGGCATTGTAGGGGGATACACACTCGATGATACAGAAGTCAAGGGCGTTGCCCTTTCGTCGCAGTCTCGGATCGAGCTTATGCAGAAGCTTGCCCGTGATCCTGCGCCGTACAAGCATATCACGGATGCACCTGCTGCTAGGCCTTCAGTCCCGGCCATGCAAGTGCGCACCGTTGTCCTCAAGAATATGTTTTCGCCCGAGGAGTAGGTTGAGTGCATTGCGTTGAATACCGCTCATGGCCGTCACAGGGAAACAGAGCCTAATTGGGCATCGGAACTCGAGGTCGATGTCGCCGAAGAATGCGCCAAATTTGGCGACGTTGTGCACATTCACGTTGACAAGTATTCAGAGGTAGGGCTTCTTACCGAGTTTATTCATTTCTCATATTGTCAAGGGCGAGATTTACGTCAAGTTCGCGGCGGCCCAAGGTGCCGAGGCCGCGATCAAGTCGCTAAATGGACGTTGGTTTGCCAAGCGTCAGGTGCAAGCATCAATCATCTCCGAGCTGGTTTACCATACTCGCTTCCCCAAATCTGCTGGCCTGTGATTAGGGCATCAAACGACAGCGCTCTTCTGGTGGAAACAATGTAGCACAAATTTACTCTATCACAAGAAAGCGCTCCCCCGTTCTCCGGAGAAACTTGGATACAGCACCCCGTACATCCGCCCTATCCGATGCTATCATCTGCACCGCCAACTGATACAGGCCAGGGATGTGCCGGAGAAACTCGCTGATGTCGGCGTGCTTATCATCCGTCCCCGCCGCCTCCCAAGGCAGGTCTAATATACACTGCCAGACAACAATGACACATGGCGACCAATTGATGATTTCTCGTTGATTTTTCCCTGGCTCGGCAAGCAACTGCACGTACATTTCAAACAGCAGGCCAATCTCATCGATGAGCCGCTGCGCTAGCTTGACGTTGGCATCGCCGTAGAAGCCATAGAGGATGAAGGCAAAGCGCATGTACGCGGTAAGTGCGACCATTTGCTGGCGAAAAAGATTAGGCAGTTGCTTGACGAAGCCAGCCTTCCATATATGCTGGCGTAAATCTTTATCTTCGTTAAATTTCTGCGCGAACCTAAAGGACTAGGCAAATTTAGATGCACAGCACAGGGTAAACTGCAAACCTCGTAAAGAGAGCGCATCCATCGCTTTCTAAGCACCTCTGGAAGCGTTAGCACGAACTCGGGCTGCAGTCGCAGCTTTTCGTCGAGCTGCTGAACCATGAACAACTGGAGCGTGCACTTGGCGACGGCAGTTGGAAAATCGAGCGATGATGTGGCCTCTGAAGAAAAATGCCGCGCTGAATTGCCCGTCGCTTCGTCGACCACTTCGCGAGACGGGATATCTAATTCGGTTGGAGAGACGGCCGTAAAATACTGCTCTAGCTGGTCGGAAACGACCGTCCATCGCGTGTCGTCAAATACCTCGAGGTACCTGTCTATGATGCTCATGAATGCGACTATGGCATGTTGGCAAACGGCCTCGTTCTGCCAGTAAAGCGCTCGGAGGATTTGATCAGTGACGATCGACAAGAGGAGGACGCCATCTTCCGAGCCTTGTATATCTACCGCGTACGCGTCCACCATGATGTCGAATACAGCCATCCACAATCTACTGGACGCGTTCAACGATGTCAGCGTCTCCGTCTCTATCTCTTGCAGCAGCGGTGCAAGTACAGACGAGTACAAGGAATGCCAGAATTTGGAATTAAACGACGAGCCGTGCTCCTTAATAATACCCGATAAACAATTCACAGTGGCGAACTGCAGATCCTCAGACTGGGAGTTGAGAATCGCTCGCGAGAGGCCAGAGAATATCGGGAACCTACATCGTGGTAAGTGATGCGCACACTACTACAACACGGGCATACCAGTGATAAAACTTGTAATTTGCCGAAGCTTCACGGCCGGCATCGTAGAGCTCAGTCTCGTGTTCGCTGAGATACATAGCACATGTTTGCAGCAGGCCAATGGCTTGCTCGACCAGAGCAGGGTCGTGCATCATGAGAAACTCGAGCGTTGCCCGGATTGCCTCGGAGAAGACTATTCCTTCAAGAAGATCGATGGAATTTGTGATCAAATCGCGCAAAAGCTCAAACGCAGCGACCATGATCTTGGGGTTCATTTTCGCGCTATGTCCGAGGGCAGCAAATACGACGAGCCAGCCGGACTTGAGATTTGCCGATCGCTTTGCTATGATCTGCCGAAGCGATTGCAGTACGGTCAAATGGACTGTAAGCAGTCGGCTGTTCTTCAGAATGGAATCGAGCGGGAGAAGCAGTTCAAAATGATCGCGGTAGCGCGGCAATTCCTTGTGCTCGAGGTACATGTTCTGCAGCTGAAGCAGTGCGCTAACAGCAAACATGGCAATGTTGTCGTCGTCCTTGGAACCGACGGCCTCGAAGTATGGCTGAAGGGTCTGCCAGATTTGAGTCCATTCAAATGTCGTTCGTTGCAGATTGTAATTCGTCGCCTCGACGATCTTCCCCAGGCAGAAGGAGACGCCTTCGGACGATTCGAATTCAGTAAGCGACACAGCCGCAAGTGATTGGAGGAACACAATGACGCTGTCCCCGCTGAGGGAAGCCGACTTGAGCATAAGCCGGTCCAACGACTTGGTCATGGCGTCGGATGTCATTTCCGCTGAAATAAGCTTGAGCGACATAGCCACTTTGGACGAGCCGGAGGTGCCGGATACGATGCTGGCATCGACAAGCGAACCAATGAAATTAGAGCGTTGACTGACGACGGCATCCATGAGCTCGTTCGCATGCAGCACCGAGCTCGCGGACGACTTGCGTGCACCAGCACCGCCGCTGCCGTTCGGCACATGCAAGCTGGAGATCGAACCGTTGCGAGCCCGCCGTGTAGCAGCAGCGCGAAGGTCCATATGGCTCCCAGACGTCGCCAGTCGGTGAAATTGCGATAGTACGTCGATGACAGTGATCCACGAATCCGAAAGATACTCGCCAGCATCATCGGCAATCAGGAGCAAGCTGCGAATGGCCAGAATATTCTTTTGCTTAATCTCGCCTATATGGTTGATGCCCGTGAATTTCGCCATGGATGTGACAAATGCGGCGCGTTCCGTGACAAATTGGTAGCGACCTGCAAGCCAAATACTGTGCTGCATGGAAGAAAGGCAGAGCTGAATGAGCTCATTGGTGGTCAGGTCAGCGGTTTGGGCATCCTCATCTCCAGAAACCTCTTCAAAAGCGCGGCTAAAGGTGCCAAGAAAGGCGGTCCATGCGTCGACGAACATGCTTCGGATGGACTCGTTCGGCTCTGGTTTGCCATTTACACCGATAACCGCCGAACGGACCAGTGCTTCGAGCAAGCCACCTGGCTGAGCGACGTCATCGTACACCAATGCGAGATACTCATCCGACAGGTCGCTGCAGAAATTGATGGTGCGGCATTCTCGAGTAAAGGCGTCCTTGGAGACGGGTTCGTTGCGCTGCAGTCGAATGCAGAGTTTCATGACAAAAAATAGCAGATCGTAGACCGTGTCCGCAGATGCGAAATCATCCTCGTTGCAGTCACAATACCTAGGCTATCGTCAGAGCGATGGTGGCAATGTCCAACGCACCTTTCGGCAAACGCTTTGATGAAGCGGTCGAACTGTCCCAGATCAGCAGGCAGTGTTAGAGAGATGATCAGCTTGACACAGGCCTCGCTCAGTCGATCCCCAGACAATGCGAACGTTCGCATATAGGCCCGTAGCATGGTGTCCGGCTGGGCGGCAAGAAATTTGCCCAGCGAGGCCTTGTTGATCCCCTCTGCCTCCGCAAGCATGCTCGCAATCTGGAAGCAATCGTCCTCAACAACACCATGATCGATCCAATACCGGATCCCTTCGATGGCATCGTCCAAGTCATTGAACATGCGGAGACCAATCTCGAGGTGATTCCGAAGATGGCGTTTATTATTGAGCTCGTCTTCAGTCGGGAGGATGACATTGCTAAACTCCTTGACAACAATGGCAGCCGCAACAGGCGGGAAGGCAGCGGCCTCGCGGCGGGAAATATCTGCAAGGCCCTTGACGATAGCTCCGAGAGATCGAAGGGCGCGGATGCGGATGCGAGCACTGTGAACGGCATCAAGGTCCGCGGCCGAGTCGAGCAGCAGACCCGCCGCGTGACTCCCAATGAGTCCGCCCACGGTGGTGGAGGGCTTTTTGACCGAAGATCGCTGCTGAGCAATCCGAGATATGATGCTAACGATCTGGCCAAAGATCAGCGACGTGCCATAATCCTGAAACACATCGTAGACGGTTATGAGCAGCTTTGTGTCGGAACAGAGCCGGTGGAGGCCATTGAGGAGAATCATCTTGCGCTTAGGGAGCAGCAACGGGTCTTCGAATGCATGAAAGAATGCCTCGTCAAATACAGTCTCCAGCTGTGTTCGCAACGGCCGTGTGAACTTTTCCAATATGGACATGAACAGCTGGACGGCAACCTCGAGGACCTGATCGGACGTGGAAAGACAGGACTTGAGCACGACGTTGCAGACCTCGTCGCGGAAAAACCGCACAATCACGGGGTCGGCTATGGCATGCTCACCGGCCTTGGCGAGCATCCCGAGTATGCAGTCGAGAGCGAGATAGACCCGCGTGATGAGTTTATCGGCATCGCGCTCATCATCATCGATGGTGGCGAAGCGCACAAATCGCTCGAGGATGAGCAGAGTGTCGCGCTGCAGCAGCTGATGGAGCGAATGAAGCTCAACCATGGGTCTGAGGAGATACGAATAGGTTGCATCTGAGCCGTCATACAAGCCACCGGGCGATGGAGACGTGCGCAACGAGGCCTCCAGCTGCACCATGGCATAGTTCACAACCTGGCTCACGCTGGCCCGTGCTGTTGCCTGCGGCAGCGTCTTCGTCGAGCTGCCGCCATCGCTTGCGAGGGCAATCTCCATGCATAGATCAATGGCATCAACGAGACATTTCCCGTGGACCTGGGCGTGCGGGGACGTGACCAGCGCGTGGAGCGCCTTAATGGCCTGCAGGTACAACTCGTCATTAACCTGGGTGGATATGGCGTCGCGGATGGACCGGATGACATCAGCGGACGATTTCCGCACCCGCAAAACCACCGTGTCGGATGATGCCTCGGAGGAGGGATCGGTGGGAGGCAGTATAATGATGCCAGAGCCGTCGAACGCGGCCATCCCAGGGACGCCTTTGAGCACAACGTCCTCGCACACCAGCTCGCCATGCACGACCAGCTTTTGCACCGCGTCCAGGGCCAGCACTTTATATCTCACACCAACGCTTCCGTGTAGACAGAGCTCAAATGGCAGCCAGAGGCTTGTATTTGCGGCGCGCTCCCAGGCGGAACGGGCTTCGGGATCGAATGTTGCGAGAACATGCGCATGGGTGTCGCGGGCATCGCGCAGGGCGGCAATAGCGGCCGAGCATGCATCTCTGATATCCTTGGCACGCGCATGCGAGGTCGACGCGGGCGGCGGCTCGGCGAGGAGACCCTCAAAGGCATGTTGGAGGCGCATAGAGGAGGGTAGCAGTGCAGTTGACAGCTGCAAAACTATACAGTAGGAATACAAGAACGACTATGCTTCTCCTCGGCTCCGTCTCCGGTCCCAGTACTCGCGCCGTACACCCGCGTAGCCTTCCTGCAGACGCCGCGGGATTCGCCGATGGAACAGCAGCCGCCCGCCATCGCCTCTGGACTCGGTCATGCGCAGGTTGAAGCGGCCCAGCGCTCGATTGACCTGCGGGATGAAGCGACGCGCACGCGATAGCGGTTCGGTGTAGGAAATCAGCACGACGGCGGTGGTGGTGAGAATAAGCGAGATCTTGATGAGCAGATGCATGGTGGGGTTCCGCGGCGGTGCGAGGAACACGAGGTATGCGAGGATGCAGATGGACACGATCAGAGCGCCTAGAATGGATTGGATGTAGACGAGGGTACGGTGGTGGTGTGCGGCGTTCTGGCGCAGGCGCTCCTCAAAGATGAGCAGATCGCGGAATCGCCGTTGGTTGGACGGGAGCTGCTCGGACGACGATGCACGCGCCAAGAACCCCGATGTATCTGTCGAATCCGAGCCGGAGATATTACCGGCGTGCATCGCGGGCGGTGGGGACGGTGAGGACGGCGAGGGAGCTGGCAGCGAGGGCAGCGAGGGCGCGAAGGTCGTTGGGAAGATGCACCATCCATCCGCCCATGAACCTGACGCTCGACACCATCAAGGCGGTGCTTGTCCTCGACTCGACCGACGCATCGACGCGGCTACTCGCCAAATACTACTCACCGTCGCTCGACAAGTACCGCGCGCACAAGGACCAGGTCGCGTTTGAGCGCGGCATCCTGGCCAAGACGAAGAAAGGCAGCAGCGTCTCTGCGCAGCCCGAGATCATGCTGTTCGACGGCCAACTCATCGCGTACCGCGCCATTGGCGACATTACCATTGCCGTGGTCGGCGTGCCTGATGAAAACGAGCTGATCATCGCCGCGGTGTTGACCGCGTACGTGGATGCGGTCTCCTCGCTGCTTCGCCATCAGCTGGAGAAGCATTCCTTTGTCGAGAACTTTGACCTCATGGCGCTTGCCCTCGACGAGTGCGTGGACGACGGCGTTGTGCTGGAGATTGATTCGGCGCAGATCGTGGCGCGGGTGTCCAAGCGCGGGTATGACTCGCAGGAGGTCGCGGTGGCCGAGCAGACGCTGATGCAGGCGTACCAGGTTGCCAAGGAGAGGCTGACCCAGTCGCTGCGCAGCTAGCGTGGCTGTAGTTCAGTGTATTGCGGAGTGCGGAGTGTCGAGTGTAGTGTGTCGAATGCCAAGTGCCGTTTGTCTACTGCTTTCCCAATGAAGCTGCCTCCCCCGGAAGCAACCAAGAAACCGCCATCTATTGTACATTCCAACATGCCTACCTTCGCCCGCGTTGCCGCCTTCTCCGCAAATGCGGATGCGTACTTGCGGTGGGACTCTGTATTTGAGCGTGCAGCTGTCCCTGCCTCGGCGGTTGCCCCCATGATCGCCCCTGTGGCACGATTCCTTGCCACCGACATCACCGATGCCATCTACTACGATGTCGCCCCGCTCACCAAGGAGAAGAAGCACTCCTTGGA
>QZWS01000063.1:0-31261 GCA_004114245.1 Zoopage sp. CT-All
AAGTCTGCGTTCGAGCCATGAAGCGCGTCATCACGCGAGGTGGATGGGGATGGGGATGGCGATGCCGCGTCGACATACACAATCGTGGCGTCTATGCCGCACGTCATTGTTGATGAGAATACAATTAATAAGCAATACAAGACTGGAGCCGGGGCAGCGGTCGCAGCAACCGGGATGTCGCGAGCCTCAGCATTTTGCAGACTGCCGGGTCATGTGACCTAGGCGCCATCGGGACCCGAGCAGCAGTGCATAGTACTACAGAAACCCGTGCAGGCCATTTCAGCGCACTCCACCATGGGCCTACCTTTGGTGGAGTACTGAGTATTTCGTCAAGCATCTCCACACCTCGATGGGTTCAGGAAGGCCAGCAACACTGCCTGCCTTCTGCCTAATTAAGCTAGGAAGCGGCAAATATTGCAGATCAAGCACCCGATAGGCCATGCCAACGCCGTTTGGGCATTCCATCCGCTTGATTGGGCGATGACGAGATCAATCCGATCGATTTTCTTGCCTTCCCCACACTCGCCACCATGTCCCTTGCCGACATTTCCCTCAAATTCATCCCGTCCCGCACCGTCGCCATTGTCGGCGTGCCGTTCAGCGGCGGCCAGGCCCGCGAGGGCGTCGACGAGGGTCCGTCGCGCATGCTCGACTACGGCCTCGTGCAGCAGCTCAAGCAGCTCGGCTGGGGCGTCGTCTTTGATGGCCAAATGCAGAACTTTCGCCGTCTTCGGCCTGCCTCCGATCCCGACATTGGCATTCTCAAGAAGCCGCGGTACGTCTCCGCCGTGTGCAAGGAGGTCGCCGATGTGTGCGAGGGGCATGCGCGCAGCAAGAACCTGGTGCTGACGCTCGGCGGGGATCATTCCATCGCCATGGGCACGATTGCCGGCACAGGGCGCGTGTATGACGATTTCTGCGTGGTGTGGGTCGACGCCCACGCCGATATCAACACGCCAGAGTCGACCGCGTCCGGGAACCTGCACGGCTGCCCGCTCTCCTTCCTGCTGGGGCTGGCTGGCAACGTCGAGACGTTTGAGTGGATCAAGCCAGTGGTCAAGAAGGAGCGTCTTGTGTACATTGGCCTGCGAGATGTGGATGACGGCGAGAAGCGCCTCCTGCGCGAGAACAACATCAGAGCCTTCTCGATGTACGAGGTGGACAAGTACGGGATTGGGCGGGTGATGGAAATGGCACTGGATCACGTCAACCCGAACCGCGATCTCCCAATCCATCTGAGCTTCGACGTCGACGCCATGGATCCGACCGTGGTGGCGTGCACCGGCACCATGGTACGTGGCGGGCTAACGTTCCGGGAGGGCCATTTTATCTGCGAGGAGCTGGCCGCAACGGGGCTGCTGGTGGCCGTCGATCTGATGGAGGTGAATCCACTGCTGGGCGACGAGCAAAGCCTGATGGAGACGGTGACGGTGGGATGCTCGTTGGTGCGGTGCTGCCTCGGCGAGACCCTGCTATGAGTGATCGAGGCGAGTGGCATGCGATAGCATCATGTGCAATGCATACTTTATACATTAGGTTTGGCTAATCCTGTCTATGTGCCTCGATCAGACGATGAACAGCGTCTGCGGCCTGCTTCAACTCATCCTCGTGGCCGAATTTTCGCGCAAAAGATCGAGTTGCACTGCGTGAAAGCGTGTCGGCATTCGAGACGAGCATATCCACCGTGTCGCTTGTCACTCCGCGTGAGACCAGTGTAGTAGCGACGCTGCTGCCATCTGCCAAGAGATCTGGGAAGGTGAACGGGAGCGCGTGTGGCGACGAAAGAATCGTGCCAGAGAAGCTGGAGGATGACACATTGAGCCTCAATCTGCGCGCATCCAGAAGGTGGGCCAAATTGTGCGACGATGCATGCAGGACTGCCAACTCGCCCCAATACTGACGTTCTAGCTTTCGGCCGTCAATTGAAGTGAAGTCGTACTGCAGTTGACGCTGTCCAATCCAGTCCTCGCTGACGCAAGCGTCCGGAGACACGGAGAGCGCAAGGCTAGATACAACAGCACAGTCTGTGGCGCCTGGAATCCCGTTCCTAAGAGCTGCGATACCGCTTTGCATTGTTTCGGTCGCTGCGTAGGTTCTGTACCCTTGGGTAGCGTAGTCGATAGCGAGAGCAATCGGTGCTGCACGATGGAAAATCGATTTGTCCTGGTTTACAACATGTCAGTAAAGTTCAAGCAAAGTTAAAGAGCTACCTGCACAAGATACGAGGGAACGGAGGTCGGGAAAGCGACGGAAGATAAGGAGCTTGCGGTCTCTCCCATGGAAGCCAGCGTCAGAGCCGTATTGAGTTTGGTCGCCAGCCCGGTGCCGCCGGTTCCAAGTGCAAACACATCCATGAACTTTGACGGATACTCATCCCTGACCGCTTCCAAGACCATTGTAGCCAGGCCGCCGTAGCCATTGTAAGCATCGGTCATAATGTGGAAGCCTTGGATGGAGTCGCACAGCTCAATGGATCGTCGCATTGTCCCATCCACAACAGCATCAATGATGCTAATGGTCGGATCAACATTGAGACTATAGCCTGACCAGTAATAGTCGAGACTGGAGGAAAGAGACGGCGGAAGCAGGGATTCGGCAAGTGCGACGGCGGGAAGGCGGGTGAGCAGGTAATCCGGCCAAGTGCGAATGAGGCGAGACATGTCCAGGTCCTTCTGCCGTTTGAAAATCTAGATAATTGGTAGCCTATACTATAGCTTGCAAATCGATATACGTCGAGATTGGGATCCGTAAGCAGCTTGAGCAGCGTGGGATGGGTTTTATACGGTTCCTGCATTTGAATCTTCTCTGGATCCGTCTCGTACCTAAATAAAGCTATTCTCACTTAAGTACATGTCTAGCACTTACGTTTGAAGATCAGCGTGCTCGTCATCGGAGGTGGCATCGTCGACCGAGGCGTAAGTAGCATTGACGGATAGTCCGCCGATCTCATCCTTCGAGTCGAATATCACCACCCTCGGTTCCCAGCCGCCACCGCTCTAGAAGGTATTGCCATCTTTAGCAGACACACGGAGGAGCATACGGTGGCGTGGAAGAGGATGGATGGATCGACATGGGCATCATCCTCGCAGCCATCCTGATCCAGCGACGCGAGCTATAAATAGATCAGCTCGGGGCTGGCTGCCACAACAAGCGCCCGCCTGATTGTTCCAGAAATGGGCGCCGACGTGGTTTGCAAGCGTGCCAAGCTGGAGCGTCAGCACTGCGTGGGTCATGTTTGTTTAGGCAGTCTGACACGTGCCAACGAGCATTTCACACGCCTATCCGTTTCGGCGTCGCCCGTCGCGGTTTTCTCTCTCTCTCTCAGCGACGACCGTACCACGTCCGCACTTCCCTTCTAATGACGAACACCTTCTCCGTTCTGCTTTTTATTGGCCTCGCTGTGGCATTGCAGGCTTCAGCACAATCGTCCCCAGCACCCAGTGCTGCTAGCGCTGCCACCAACCTGGCCGCCCCAGCCTCCCCCTATGTCTGCCTCATCGCATGCACCGACGTCACAGACATTGCCTGCCTCACTACCTGCTCAGGCACGTTGCCGCCGTCCTCACGTGTCGCGGTCGCCGACTATTTGCACTGCATCGACCACTGCCCTACAACCTCCACCGCATGCACCAAAGCGTGTGGGTTCTACATCCTTGGGGTGCCAAAATCCAGGTTTCCAGATTTGGGTGGTACGGGGAGGTATGCGCCGTGGCGGACATGGTATTGGCCTCGTCGCTTTGCTCGTCGCGGTGCAGAGAGTGACGGTGAGCATATGCATCGCCCTGGAGAGGGAATGGCGGATGGCGAGCATACTCATCGTCCTGGGAAAGGAGTGGAGGACGGTGAACATCAGCATCGGGAGGGTGAGGAGGACGGCGAGCATCAACGTCGAAAGGGCAAGGAAGACGGCGAGAAGGACGGCAAGGATCAAGGTAGCGGCAAGAATACGACGACTCCCATCGCCGTTCCCGTGGTGCCAGGGAATAACAGCAGTGTCAAGCTGCCAGATGGAGGCACTGCGACAAATGGGACTCATGAAAAGACCAAGCTGCCATCGTCTGCGGACGATGGAATGGTGGCGAGGATGCAGAACTCGGTGGTGCTGGCTGTGGCTCTTGCTGGTGCCGGTGTTCTCATCTCCGTTTGATACCCTCTGACGACACTTTCTCTATTACGAAATTATGCAAGTTACCACGATGGTGAAATGACAGTGATATGAAATGTGCATCATCGATGACCACGCCATGCTAATAAACTCAGGTGGCGTGTTCACTGGTACTGACTGAGAATTGCCAGTGCTTTCTGCAGATTGTCCCTCGCGGTACGCACATCCTCATAATCCAGGGCACTTATCGCAAACCGCGCGTGCTTTTGCGCGGCAGCCAGCACCTTGGAATCATATACACTTGCGTATGGATTCGATACTGTCGTGGCTGAAGTCGTCGTGGACAATGCATTGGCCAGTGGCCTAATTATCATTGGGGAAGAAGGAATCGAGGGTAGGGTAGGAAACAACGGGCTAGGGAATACGGGGACAAGATCCTCGACGAGCGGAGGCGCAGTGGGAGCAGGATTGGTGACATCGTGGGTGTAAGAGGTCACATCATCGAGAGCGGCTGACTCTATGCGGTGGACATCATCAAGCGAACTCGTCGCGGGTGCCATATTGCTATATGAGGCATAAATTAATCGTGTCGCAATTAGGATGATGTTACGGTTGCTTGGCGATGGAGTCGGATGGAGGTGGCGGTGGCTTGACACCAGCCTTGATTGCCTTTCCAATCTCTGTTGCTCGCCACTTTGCATACTTGATCTTCTCGTCCAACTAATCGCTGGTTAGTGAATATTTGACTTGCGACAACGCGCGATTTGATCAATACCTCGAGCGTAGCCGTCGTGAGGGAGTTGGCGACTTCGTAGAGATTCGCAGCGGCAAGATACGACCTCGCCGTTGCTCTGCCATATACACCCTTAGCGATTTTGTGTAGTAAGAATTGCATGACTCACAGTGTAGCCATGGAGAGAGCGTCGTCAGCCTCGGCGCTTGCGAAAACCTTTGCTGCAAATTCCTCCATGTGTACACGTCCCGTAGCATCGTCGACTACCTCTGCTCTGCTCTTGAGCTCTGTCTTTGCCTAGAAAATCATTATACCTTGCATACCATGAGGCACGCACCTTCTCGAGGTGGTCGATGAGGGAAGTGAGATACGCGCGCGCGTCGTCCCCATCCACGCCCCGTGCAACAATCAGGTTTGCTGCATAGAACAAACAGTGATATGCGACCACAGCATCGTGGGAGGCAAGCTCCTTTGCGCGGGTGACATATGGAACGGCGTGCTTGAGCTCGGCCGGAACTGCTGCAGGCAACATTGAGCAAAGGGGCAGGCAGTCATTCTCTTCCCACAAAAATGGCCTCTGTCACTGCGTCTCAATGGATCGGCTCCACGCCCTTCACTACCGCTGATCTCCTAGACGACGACGACTTGCTAACCGACGAGGTGAAGACGCAGTGGGAGAGCAGAGATGCGATTCTGTTCGTCATCGACGCGTCGCGCTCGATGGCCTGCACACCCTATGATCAATCCACCGCCTCATCGCCAGCCTCCATATCAAATGACGCGTATGCTGCGCTGGACAAGCTACCGCCGCTGCAGGCTGCGATTCGCTGCGCAAGGACCGTGCTGTTGTCAAAGATCCACACCTCTGAGGATGACGCGGTTGCTGTTCTCTTTTATAACACAGTGAGCTGCCTTCGTCAATAGTGCCTTGTTGAGTTGTGTATCTACAGAGGGAGACATCCAACTCGGCAGATATGCCGGGAATTTATCTCCTCCAGTCCCTCGACGTGCCTGACGCGCAACGCGTACTGGATCTTGAATTTCTCGAGCAGGGTAAGCTTCCTTTCATTCACACTACAACATATCATACCCAGAGAGCGAGTTTGAGGATCGTATTGGCAGCAGTGACTCGGAATCTGCGCTTGGAAACGTCTTCTGGCTTGCCAAAACTATTCTATTCCCGCTCAGCCCTAAAACTAAATTCGGCTCCCGGCGCCTCTTTCTCGTTACGGATCAGGACCGTCCCAATATGAACGACGCCATGTTGCAGCGTGCGGCTCGTACGCGAGCCAAGGATTTGCTTGATCTCACCGTCTTTCTTGACCTGTTCAATATCCAGCGTCCCGGCAAGGGAATCTTCGACGTGGACGCGTTCTACGCCGATGTTCTTGCCACCGGAGATCCAGACGCAGACAGCGACATTTTTGGCACCGATGATCCCTTTGTGCGGGGTGGTGTTGGCATCGCAAAAATGTCCGAGCTCATGCAGCTCGTGCGTCGAAAGGAAGCCAAGAAGCGATCCCAGTTCCGCATTCCACTCTACCTCACCGAAAAGACCATGATCGGCGTAAGAGGCTACTCGTTGGTAATTGAGCAGAAGAGGCCGCAGTATCGGTATGTTTTCACCGGTGGTGAGCAGGTTCAGGAGGCTGGCGTCGAGACGACGTACATCACGTCGGCTGCAGCCCCTGCCACTGCCAAGGAAGGTGGCGGCGCAGTCGACGATGAAACCGGACTACGAAAAGTAGATATCAAGGATATGACGTACTACTTTACATATGGCGGTGCTCAAGCGTTCTTCACAAAGCAGGAAGTTTTGGATATGAAGTCCTTTGGCGATCCTGGTCTGTCTGCCACCTGTTTGCTCATTGTTGACAAGTTCAAAGAAATTCGTATCCTCGGCTTCAAGCCTCGCCATATGCTCAAGATGTGGCATAACCTTAAGCATCCGTATTTTATTTACCCCGACGAGGCGGTGAGTTCTTGTCAATGCATCCTATGACGTGTCACCTATTTGCTTAGAAATATACAGGGAGCACTGTGGTCTTTAATGCTCTGCTTCGTACCATGGCTGAGTCGGATCAGATTGCCTATTGCAGATTTATCCCGCGGCGAAACACCTGCGTTCGTCTTGCTGTTCTGCTCCCTCAGGTGAACCTCTCGGGCCATGCTGTCGGGCTAACTGTCAATTGGATTAGCTCGAGATAGAGGATGAGCAAGGCCGAGTGTATCCGTCTGGATTTCATGTCATTGTGCTGCCCTTCAAGGATGATATCCGTCACATTCCCAATCCCGACTCTGTCGCGGAAGTGGAACTAGAGCACATTGACGTTGCGGAAGATATCATCAAACGTCTGGTAACAAACTACCACCCGGACGACATTGAGAATCCATGTGAGTGGCGCCTTTTTATTTTCAGTAGTAACGCATGGTGTGGAATAGCTCTGCAAAAGCATCTGCGCATGATTGAAGCCATTGCGTTGGATCGAGAAGAACCGGAGGAATTCGTCGATCAGTCCATTCCAGACTATACGCTCATTGAAAAGGTAAGAGCTGGCAGCATAGTCTGCTTGAGCTAGCGTGACTGATTGCTCTTTCAGCGCATTGGTGCTCTGGCGAAGAAATTTAACAGCATGTTTGTCGTCAATGACCTTCTCATGGCCGGTGCCAAGCGCAAAGCGGTATTTTGCATTACCGTATCGATCGCAAGGATATAATTGAGCATTAGATCGCAGTGGATGGAGATATGACTGCACCGCTCAAGAAGGCCAAAGAGGGAATGACCGAGTCGGATGTGGGAGCAATGGCTCGTGCAGGAACGGTACCGTTTGTCAAATAGGATGACCTTGATGACAGCATAATCTGTAGCTGAACAAACTCACGGTTGCCGACTTGAAGGACTACCTCAAAGCGGTAGGGGTGTCGCCGGGAAGCGCGAAAAAAGCCGAGCTTGTTGAGATGGTTGAGTTGAGATTTCGTTGAGTGGGCTGGTGGGCCGGGTAGGCTGAGTAGGCCGGCTTCAAATATTGCACAGCAAAGGCTTGCCTATAATTAACAGCGCCATATTATTCTTGCTCTACTGATAGCTTCTTTCATCTAATTTATAATATTAAGAAGAACGTGGTAGCCGATAGGATCACAGCAGCAACCATATTGCCGGCGACAACAACGCTTGCGGTGTTACCAGCAGCAGGTGCTGGCGTTGTCGAATTCCCAGCCGACGACGGTGGCACCATCGCCCCACTCGGCGCAGTAGTGCCATTATTGCCAGTACTACCACTCGACGATGGCACCCTCACCTGCGTCAAGTCCAATCCGAGATGGGTCAACGCGCAAGCGGACTGGCACTGAATGGCCTCTGGACTCGGCCGCGCAACCCCGTTACTCCCCGCCACAGTGGTCGTAGGACACGATTGAGAGCAGGCGGTGAAGGCAGCGATGGCCTCGGGCGCGGGCAGAGGGCGGCCGACGCAGCGGTAGGCACAAGCAATGTCGGTGGCGGGACAGGCACGGATGCACGCGAGCTGGGCCTCTGTGGGCGGAGGGAGCACGTCGGGGGAGCCGGCAGGGGCCGGGGTTTGCTGGCTGCAAGCGGGAGACGCCAGGAAGAGGGCGGCCAAGCCAGCGACGACGCGAAGGTAGCGGTGCATGATTGTGAGTCAGCAAGCCTTGTATTACTTGTGAGCATATGCACTCCAAGGTTCGGCACTGCACAGGCTGTGAGCACACTTGCAGTAAAGTGTTTGTGTGATACTTTATCTTACGACCACTTTTCTCAAGGTGAAGCATAATAACACCACCACTGCCTTCATCATTGCTATTACTATAAATAGCTTTGTTATTCCTTATAAGGTACTTTTTTATACTATTTTATACTAATTTTGCATAATTTTATACTATATTAGACAGCACAGTGAACTGTTGATAGGGGCTATAGTTACTATTTCTTTTATATCCCTACTTGAGCCTGAATATAATGGATTGTTAAAGGATCCACCATCTACTTAGGCCTTGCAGTACAAATTCAGGTTAATCAAAGTGATATAAATGCTATTGTATATATTTTCTGAATCAATTTAGAGAGTAATAGTTTATAGGTATTAGTACTACTACTAGGAGATGTGGTATGGTAGTAGAAAGTAGCAGTCATTTTGATATTACATTGTATTCCATAGGATCCACTACCATACCATAACACAATACAGAAGGTATGTATGGTGTTAGGTGTCAGGGTCATACCTCTAGTAGGAGCAGTCTTCTTAATCTGAACATAACAACTCATACTGTTATGACAAGATACTCAGGAGGGTCAATGACAAAGAAGGATATATTTGTGTTGACCCAACGGAGAGAAAAGAGATTACCAAAGTCAGCCCGGCTCAGCTTGCTATACTCTGGAGGCCACATGGCTTGATTGTTACACATACTAGTCAATCTATTATATCATGCACATTAACTCACTTACCAAATTCCTTGTATTGAAATATAGGGATTAAATATAAGCTGTATATGTCAGGTAATGATGATTAATAAAAATTATCCAAATTTGAGCATGAACCTATCTCATTAAAGATCTGTATATAGCACAATATACAATATAAGGCATTATTTGCTTCTTATACTGCACCTATTTGATTTAAATCTGCACATTGCAGATCCATCACACATCTATTGAAAGTCTAGTTTAAACATATATGTTTTCAGGCAACCAAACATATACTGCCTCATACATCCCTTAGGGGACCAACATACAGTCCATAGCTGCAATCAAGATTTTTGAACACAACCTCAAAGCTAGAATCATTACCGCCAGTGCCAATTTTCTCTGGAGCATTTGAAGTGCAGCAGCGAACCATTCCTATGTTTGAAAAGAATTTCCACTTTCCATTTACTACGTCTAGATCCAGTGGGGTGGTAGAAATAGCCACGGTTTGTGTAGGGTCATGCAAATACTTCTCGTGGGTAGCTTTTTTCATAGCACGACACCATATTCTTTTGTCAGAAGGTTGATCGGCAGTACCAGCGACATTGCTGGCATAGGCGGCATCTGTGACCAAGACAGTCAGAGCGAGGATAAACAGAGCCACGGCAAAGGATTTCATAGCAAGAGATGTGTGGTTGATGTTGTGTTGGATGTTCTGTAGGTGGATGTGCACTTGTTGAGGGCAGGGGAGGCGGGAGCAGCAGGCAGCAGAGAGGCAGGCGGCAGTTAAAAGAAAAGAGGACAGCAGTCTTCGGCATGCATCACTCAGCCCATGCAATCCGCCAATAAGGCACTTTATCACTGGGTTTTACACGCATGGTGGTGGATTGGTAGTGCCAGCAATGGTTCATGTATAATTCAATCACAGTAGATATGGGATTGGATATACAATGTGCAGATTCAAATAGATAGACAAGGAGCAATAAATGCCTTTTATGTTACATATTGTGCTATACACCAACTTTAATAGGATGAGCACCGACCAAATTTGGATGATCTACAACCAATGGCGTAAACTTATGTTTGTAGACAACCAAGCATACATTGCCTCACACATTTTCTTCCAACAGTCCATAGCTGCAATCAAGATCGTTGAGTACAGCTTTACCCCTCATAGTATCAGGGTCAATTGCTGTTGGAGTCTTTGTAGTACAGCAGAGAATCCGCTTTAGTTGTATATAGCGTGTACTCCGTTTGTGTACCGAGTCTGGATCTCCTCCGCGGCTGGTAACAATCAGGGTGCTTATGGGGTTTTTTGAATACATCTGGTGCGCAGGTTTGTCCATACCATGACACCACATTCTGGGATAGGGCTGATTGGCAGCACCAGCGACATTGCTGGCATGGGCGGCATCCGTGACCAAGACGGTTAGAGCGAGGATAAACAGAGTTGTAGCAAAGGATTTCATGGTGAGAGATGCGTGATTGGTGTTGCGATGGATCTGCTGTCGGTGGATGAGGGCAGCAGGGGCGTATGACGTGTGAGCACGGGGCGGTGGGATCTCGGCGATGGCCTCGCAGCGGCGTTTGGATTGTTGGAGAATGCGTATCATAGAAAAAGAAAAATCCCGTGTATACATTCTATAGAATATATCGCAAGTCACCATGAAGTACCAATTCCTGGATCGTGTATCACAATTGAATACAGCTACTCGGGGCACAACCCCGGACAAAGAGACCTGCTAGTTGTACAGCGCTCTGATCAGTGATCCCCACTTTGTCTCAAACGCCTCCTGGGAGTTCCTTGCAATGGCCGTGCATTGTTTTGTGGCAATCAGCTGGTGCATTAGCACCTTGCAGCCCTCAAGCACCATCGGCATGCTCCTCTCTGATGGCCCTCGACATCCTTGCGCGCCATGCCCGCTCGGCGTATCTTGCCGCCCACCTTACCCCGTCCCCTTCGCTCCGCGCCGCACATATCGCGTTATCCGCGCTCCAGGTCGAGCTCTCCCGCATTCCCATACAGGCGCGTGGGTCGGTGCTGGCGATGCGAGGGCGGCTGGCGTTTTGGTCCGATGCCGTCGACGCCATCACCTCCATCCCCCACCACGCGTCAAAGTCGGAGAATGTCGGTGGCGACTGCACGAGCCGGACAACAATGGGGGTGCCACAGCACCCGGTGGCCAGGGCACTGCTCGAGTCGTATCTGGCGGCCCCGATTCCCTGGGGCCGGATGTGGCTACGGCGCATCGTCGACGGCCACTGCCGTCTCGTTCTCGGCGACGAATCCTTTGATTATAAGCAACCAGAGGAGGCACAAATCCATAGCATTGACGACGTTGCGATGGACTCCTCTTGTGCTGCCCACGACGCTTCCCGCCCGCTTCCCGCCCGCCGCATTACTACCCTGCATGACCTCACCACCCTCACCCAGCACACTCACGCATCCGCACTCACACTCATACTCGCCTCGGCCGGCCATCAGTCTCCCGACATGGACCACATTGTTGCGCATCTAGGCGCTGCACAAGGCATGGCGTATCTTTTGTCCCGTGTGGCCGCCGACGCCCAGCGACGCATGTTCTATCTCCCGCTTGCTATCGCTGAAAAATACAGTGTCGTGGAAGAGGATGTGTTTAGGCGCGGGCCTGGTGCCGAGGGGCTGCGCGAGCTGGTTTGGGAAGTGTATGGTGCCGCGTCCGAGCACTTGGACATCGTGCGATCCCTGCTCAAGGACCATGAAGCGACGGTGGCCCGCGCAGGTACAGGAGAGGCCGGACGCGTGCCACTCGTTGCGTTGTCAGCTGCAGTTCCCACGGCACGATTGCTGGAGCAGATACGGCGTGTGCAGTTTGATGTGTTTGATAGGCGTGTGGTTGCATGGGATTCGCGACCGGCGGATTGGTTGCTGCCCTGGCGTATGTGGCTTGCTCAGCGCCGACGTAGAATATAGACGCTGTGTAGACTCCGTATTCATCACACTCGCTTGTTTCTGCAATGCCGCGGTTGTCTGGCATTGATCGATGCACGAACACACTAGTATCAGCACCCATTTGCAAACGAGACATGATGCTGTTAGGTTCACACTGGCGTTCAGATTGATCGCAAGCTGGTTCGCTCACCCTCGTTTCACATCTCTTCCTCACAGTGTTGATTTGTACTTGGATTCTCAGCAGATGCTCAGCTAAAGCTATATATAGAGTAGGGGAATTTCGCATCCTGCTGTTCTGTTCATAAATCCGCCCACCCACCTCCGCTTTACACGACCGAATAGCGGCCTCCACCGCCACCAAGGGAGTTTCGGTTTGCGTCCGCCTCGAGAGCCAGCACAGTTGCCTCGGCAAGAGCACGTTTCAATTCGGTGCGAGCGCGTTCCATGGAATTTTCGGTATCTGCTTCAATCAGCAAGTATAGCTTTCGTTCTCCAGGCTTGATGGTCTGATTTGGCGGGACATAAACGCCTTTGGTAGTCACCGAAGCTCCTGTGTGTTCATAAACCGCTGAAATGTTCTCGCGACGCGTGACAGTCCAGCGAGCTTTTTGCGGATAGTCGTTGATCTCAATCTCAGCGGTATAGTGGCCCTTGGAGCCTATAGTGGAAGGCGCCGTCGGGAGAGAAACAAGCGAGGGAGGCGGAAGGGTCATCATTTTGGCGGGAGCAGCGCTCGGTGCTGGGAGGCCCTGTGCCTGGTTGATTCGAGCCGCGGCGGCCATGGCCTTTTCTAAAGCCTCGTTTTTGGCACGCTCAATTGATGTGGCCACAGCGGCGGAAATCTTGGCAGCGGCTGTTGTTGTGCCAGGCGGAATCGACAGGGACGCCTGCTCCACTTTAGCCTGCTTGATTTCAATCGCTTCGAGTATATCTTCGGTTGCGTCCTCGTCTTCCTCCTCGTCTTCCACCGTTCCGTACGTTTTCTTCTGTGCTTTGCGAACAAAATCACGCTCTCGGTCGAGACGATCCAATCCCTTGCCGCCAAAGCCCGAGCTTTTGGTCAGCGCCTGGCCATCTTTCGCCTTCTCAAGATGAGAGTCGACGAGCTTTTGAACAGGCTCTGGAACAGCAACGCTGCTGGCCATGAGCGCCTTGGCAATGTCCACGGCATACCGATCCTGCGCAGACGTTAAAAACGTGTACGCTGTGCCCTTGTTGCCAGCACGCCCAGTTCGTCCAACGCGATGGACGTAATCTTCCATGTGATTGGGAGCGTCGTAGTTGATCACGACAACCAAATTTTTGACGTCGAGGCCGCGCGCGGCCACACTTGTCGCAATGAGAATTTGAGCCTCGCCCGCCTTGAAATCGACCATCGTCGATTCGCGGTCCATTTGGTCTTTGCCGCCGTGAAGTGACATGCAGTAGTATCCGCGCCGCATTAGATCGCGAAGGAGATTATCTGCCGCATCCTGGCGGTCGACAAATATCAGCGTCTTGTTCTCCGTGTCCTCTTCACGATACACCTGCCCAAGAATCTCAAGCAGCCGCATAAACTTGGCCTCGTCTTCAACCACCTCGACTATCTGCGTTATGTCGTCACTGACAAGACTACGCGCCCCGATGGTGATCTCTACAGGCTTGGTCAGAATCTTGCGAGCAAGGGCCTCCATCGTTCTCGGAAACGTGGCCGAGAATAAGAGCGTTTGACGGTCCGGGCGCACGTTACCGACAATGCGCATAACCTGCGGCTCAAAGCCCATGTCAAACATGCGGTCGGCTTCGTCGAGCACGAGATATGTCACTCGTCTAAGATTTGTTACTCGACCAGAATTGGCGCAGAGCAAATCGATCATACGTCCAGGCGTGCAGACAGCAATTTCGGCACCCCTTTTCATGTCTGCAATGTTATCTTTGATAGGCGCTCCACCATACGCACACACAACCTGCAATAAAACAGTTGGGCACAAGCAAAAATGATCAACCTACCCTCAAGTTGAGCGCCTTGGTGTATATCTTGCATTCGCGGTAAATTTGCACAGCAAGCTCGCGCGTAGGGGTCATAATGAGAGCGATGGGGCCATCGCCTGCCTCCAAAGAGCGCTGGTCAAGCACATGACGCAAAAGAGGTAGCAGGAAGGCCAGCGTCTTGCCACTGCCGGTCTTGGCGATACCGATCACATCCCGTCCACTCATGATGGCCGGCAAGGCTTGTGCCTGTACAGGGAATGGCTTTTGAAAGCCAAGCTTTCTTATGGCACCGTAGCTAAATTGACATTTAGCGAACACGTGGAAATGGGTAGGGGCGCATACCAAGCAGCAGGAAGACCGCATTGGGCCCAGTTTTTGATAGGCTTTGGACAGCGAACGCCCTGCACAAATTAGTCAAGCTGTAAAATGATAATGTGGGCACACCCACCCTGATTTTTATCCCGTCGAGACTCGTTCGCAGCAAGTCAACCTCAATCTTGGACATGGCGGCGAGCTCGGGAGGCTCAGTGTAGAAATCTTTGCGAAACGACTCATACTGCACCTTGGAATGATCCACAGGCTGAACCTCCTTTCGCTTAGACTTTTGTGCAGCACGTCTACATGAAGATTAGCGTGTGCAAGATTGCGGAGAAAACTTACGCCAAAATATCCTTCAAGTCAAGACTATCCACTTCCTCTTCGACATCGCTCTCGTCGTCAGCACGGGCGGCGATTCCATGCGTCGCATTGTCAGATGTAAGCTTGAGACTTGCAACAGCGTCCATGGCAACTTCCGCAGCTGCGTGGCGCTTGGCGTCGTCTTGTCGAATCTGAACAATTTCCTTGGAGACTTGCGCCATGTAGGCGTCCAATGGATCAACGTCCTGGGCCTCTTCTGCGGCCTCTCTGGGAGCATCGGCAACGCCAGGGATAGGAGCAGAGGCTGGCTTCTCAGCAACATCATCTCCGTCGTCGTCGTTTTCTAGATTCCATCGGTTCGCCTCCGCGTCCTTCGTTTCCATAGTCGAATCGTCGTCAGCATCCGCTTTCTCTGCAGTCTCAGCAACAGCGTCATCGCCACTAGTTGCAGCCATACGTTTCTTGCGCCATTCTTCGACTGCTAGCCTCCGCTGCTGGGCCTTCTCCTCTAGCTCGTCAGTGGTTGCCATTGCACGACGCTCGTTGTCGACCAGGTCGGCAGCAACCACAGAAGTTGTTCGCTCCACAATGTGATACCTATGTCGCTGGGCGTCCCATACCCGAGTACGCTCTTTCCTCTCCCTAACAGAAGACACAGAGCGAGGGGCCTGCGATGCTTCTCTACGCTCGTCCCGTCGCTCGCTCGCGTCCGAACTCCTGTCCCTTCGACGCTTTCGCGGTGACGAGGCATCCGTGACCTCCTTCTCTATGAGTTCAACTCGAAGAGATGCCTTGGCAACATCCGCATGGTAATCGCGATCCTCGCCGACGGATATTTTGCGCGAGCGACGCCGCTTATCATCCTCGACTGCATGCGTTGAGTCTCGTTTCGGCGATCTGTCCCAGTCACGATCACGATCAGTGTGCCGCTCATGGTGACGACAATCAGGAGATCGTGACCTGCTCCTATTCTGTCGCCGCCTCCGATTATCGCTGTCGATATGCCTCTGGCGGTGGCCGTCTCTGTCTTCGCCATGCTGGCGATACTCTGATCGCCGTGAATCCGCCCCCCTTCCATCACGACCGTTGCTCGCATAAAATCTGTCATCTTTGATGCTCTCTGTCGTGCTCTTATTTGAAACGACATTGGCCCAGCGCGCGAGCTCGTCAGGATGCGCGGCGATGGCGCCGTCCGCAGGACCACCGGCTATGACCGCGTATCTACTTGAATGACCTTGCTCGGCATCTTCACGCCTTTCGTAGTCCGTCTTTCGCTTGCGGCGGGATCCCTCGTTGTCCTCATCGCGGTACCGTGGCGAAGGGGACCTCTGCGGCATCTTGCAGGAAGATCGTGACGGTCGCTGTCTCCAACGCAATGCTGCTGCCATACTCGCTGCTCCTTGCCGTGCGCCTCCTCACGGCAATTTACTCGCCCGGATACATCCATCCAGACGAATATTTCCAGAATCCGGAAATCTCCGCCGGTGATGTCCTCGGCGTCGCGACGTTCCGCGCCTGGGAATGGGATCCTGCTCGGCCGTGTCGCAGCCCCCTGATCCCGTACTTTCGGGCGTTAACTTTTATATCTGACGTCTATTGTATGTAAGGCACGCAACAACAGGCATTCCAATACTGCTGCTAAAAGGACTCGAGGCGGCGAAAGACCAATTGCTCGAGCGAGGCGTCGGTTGGCTGCCCATGCCTATCACACCGGAGACTCTCGTGACGGGGTCCTCGGTGCTAATGGCGTCTCGGATTGCGTTCTTTCTCTACTCCCTCATCATTGGTCTGTGCACCCCTGCTGGAGTGTTGAAAGTGATGGATGGGATAGATTATGCGCTGGTTTGCATACTTGGACACCTTGACGTTTCAAAACGAACACGGCATTTGGCACTACTACTACTGGCATCGTCCTACACCTTTGTAGTATTCCACACCCGGCCCTTCTCAAACACGGTTGAATCCATTCTTTTGGCGCTTTGCTACATGACTCTCTGTCGCATCGAGGCCACGCCACGGTTACGAAAGGATGCTACTCTAGTGCAAACAAGATCTATGGACGTCCTCGTTCTTGGGATGCTATTTGGTGTGGGGTGCTTCACGCGTATAACATTTTTCGCATTTGCGGCACCGGTTGGTTTGGCATTTATATACCTTATCGCTCCCAACTTGTATGACCCGTCCCTTGCAGCATTTTGGCATGCTAACTTATCCTCGCAGGTTAAGGCTACGGTGGACAGGCATCATACAGATCGTCACCCTTGCCTTCGGAATTGGGTTGGCTGCTGGTGCATGCATCACCTATGATACGATATACTATCGTGGGTGGCCATCCTCCCTGACCTCGTTCTTAAATTCCGTCGTTTTCACTCCACTAAATAATCTGGCCTACAACATTGATGCCGATAATCTCGCCGACCACGGCCTCCATCCCTGGTGGCTTCATCTGGTCGTCAATATCCCGCTATTGTTTGGTCCACTGCCGCTTCTCTTTCTCAGATCCATACTCTCTGTGTCAAGTCAAGATGATGGATATGGTTCAGATGTGGAGCTCAGAGGGCGACCAAGAACGTCGGTCATAAGGGCGGTCTCGATCCAATCTGTTGTGTTTGGTTTAAGTGTGCTTTCGGTCTTTCCACACCAGGAGCCGCGGTTCCTGCTCCCTCTACTCCTCCCAATCATCATAGTCGTTAGCCCAGAGCTTCCCTCGAAAGCATTTAACTATTGGGTAATCGTGCCATGTTTCCATTGTCTGTTGCTGAAGCGACCCAACCTAGGCATCATGGCTCCTGTTCAACCTTGTTCTGGGATTTTACTTTGGCGGCCTCCATCAATCTGGCGTCGTTCCTGCCCTCGTCACCCTCCAGCAAAGTATTGCAACCCAAACCGGATCGGTAGCATTGCACTTTCACAGGACGTTCATGCCGCCAGCGCATCTTTTATTGCGCAACGCAACCAGCGATTTGGAGACGATTGTATTGCGCGACCATGCTGGTGCGGCTATCAAAGTGGTTGGGGATGCCTTAAAGTCCGACTGCAGATATTTCGACAGGTAAGTGTGATCGCTGCCACACCTTCTAGTCCCCGTATCACTCGAACCATAGAGTGCTGCTCATTGCACCAAGCGCAATCGAACACCGAACATACCCAAGACAACTAAGCGTCCTACGCACGCACTGGCCACACATTGACGTGGATTTTATCGATCAGATTTTGGAAGACCCGAAGAATTCAATCAGTCTAAATGTGTACAAAGTCCATTGCTAATTACATCATTGACAACCTTTTGTCTCATCTGCCTAATCAAATTGGAGAATGCTGCCCGAGCTTGGTATTAAAATCAAGCTTGGCGATCTTCTGAGCTCGTATAAAAGCCCGCGTATCATGAGACTTGACGATTTCCTGCACTGGCAGTAGGAGGATAGGAAGAAGGACAGCAATCACGTGGACGAACCACGGTATACGGGCGATGATGCTTACATGCTGGATAAGTAGTGGGAGTGTAAATGCGAGAGTGATGGCCAGCCTACACGACGGGTTACTTCCTCGCCCAAGCAGAGAGCAGTCTTACGACAGGGAAACAGCGCCAATCCATTGTCGACTGACTGTTATTGGACGCTCATATACGGGACGGGTGCGGCTTAGAAAGGTCCAAGATGCCAACACTGCAAGGTCGTGAACAGGAAGAATGATTATAATAAGCATACCAGTCGCATACGTGAAAAGGAGCAGCGAATAGTGTTGCACTTGAAGCCATGAAAAACGATCGGCATCCCGGCAGTACGCCGAACTTGCCTGATTGCATACACCGAGCGAGCCTGGGCCACCATTCTCGACAACGGCATAATGAAGCGCGCTAAGCGGCCATCAGCACAGGCAGCATGTCAAGCGCACGAACAGCAAATAGGTGACCAAAGGCGAGACAGCGACAGCGGCGGCTCGAACAGCTGTCTGAAATAGCAAGGCCTTTTTGCTGAGTTCGCGATTCTTCTTTGCTACACCGAGTTACGAAATGCAGTCAATATACGTGCCTACCAGGCATAAATTTCATGACCTCTTCGTCTGCTGTATCGGAGAAGAAGGCAAAGGCGACGATGGGGACTATTAAGCACTCGAACAGAATGATGTGATATGCCTGGAAGGCAGGCGGCGCCTCAAAGCAGACAGCGAAAAATTGGACCATGAACATGGCGATGTTGATGCAAGCAAGGAAAAACGTGCACTTTGGCGCCGGTTACCATTGCACAACATCAAGGGATAGTCTCACCTGACGCAAAGACGAAACCAAACGTCGAGCATCACGAACAGCTTGCAGCAAAATGAATGGGCTCGTGTCATACTGCAGGAAGAGCGAGCAGGGGAGCGAAATGAGAAATGCGCCAGCGGCCAAAGCATTTGGACGATCACGGCCTGATGGCGAACGCAACAGCCGCGTTCGGAAAGGTTCAAAGCCGACGCTAACATCAGCCTCCATAAACAATTGAGCATTGTCCGGATTCAGCGATGATCCAAGGCAGCAGACTGTCTCGCCATACTCTTGAAAGATGTGCACCATCTCCTTAATGTTGCTTGGCGTGCATTCAGCAAACAGCGAGACGTGAAGCGGAATGTCGTCAACTTGGGTTAGATGGCAGCGAATGGCAGCTGGGCCCCGAGGAAGACGGGCTTTGATGTCGAACTGCTCCATGTATCCGCCATCTTGCCTCGACTCATCCGAAAGCAGGACACATGAATTCCAATCAGTCTCCAGGCCAAGCCGGCCAGCAAAGGCTACCATGGGTAAGCAAAAGGAGCAGCGGGCGAGGCCATAGCATACCCTTGCTCTCCCGTTCACCAAACGGTGAAAAGTATGTAAACCGGATGCCGGCACTTGCAAGATCAGCGACAAAATCGCAGACATCCTCTTTTGGACTGGCAGCGAGAGTTACAATGCCAAGGTAGGTCAGCTTATCACTATCCAGCTCGGATATGCATTCGACACCCGCTGCGGTCGGAGGGGCACTTGGCCGATAGCCGATTGCCAGGCAATATATGTCGTTGATTCGCGCATTGGTAAAGACATCCTGCCAGCGTCGTCTCATCGACTCGTCGAGCGGAACAAGCTGCTGGCCGTTCCAGCAATCGATCGCCATTGACAGCAACAAGCTGGGCGAGCCTTCGGCAAAGACATGGCTCTTCTCTGTTGAACAAGGACATCAGCAGCGCAGAATGGACTAGCCATAGGTACCATTCCCGTCGGTCCAGGAGGATATGGTTAGACTTTGAATTTCAAAGTTTGGATTATCATTAGGGCAAATGGAAAAGTCTGCTGAACGTGTCACCACCATGTCTGACGTCTTATTGAACGAGTCGGCCAGCAATTCTGGTATACCGACTTCGAGGGCTATACGACAAAGGCATGCTAATGAGGGCAAGTCAGCATACCCTTGTGATCGTGATCGACTCGCCCTGCCGTGCAACATGAGCGCCAAAAGAAAGATGAGGAGTGAGGCGACGGTGATGTTCTGGACGAATTTTCCCGCCATGAATGCCACAATTTGCACTAAGCAGCATGGGAAGCGCAATTGGTCGAAGAAGCGGCAGCGATGACTTCCAATCAGCATCTTCGAAACGAATGCCAGTCGCCGTTTCATCGTCTTCCATCAAGTCCAACGCCAGCAGTTCCCCGGACGTTTCGGTGACGATAATTTGCTCTGCCGACGGGTACGATGCAGCCACTGTTCCTTCGCGATCCACGCAAGACATGAATGAGACATCCGCGAATGACTCAACAATGCCTGTCGAGCGCGAAAGGCTTTTGGTGTCCACACAAACGAGGTTGCGTAAGAAGAGTGACACGATTTCCACTTATCTTCGTTAGCAATGATTACAAATAAGGCAAATACTTGTGTTGACGTCGACGTCTTTCAGCGGGGGAGGCGCCTCAGCATCAAACTCATCCTCGTCCTCCTCTTCTTCGAAATCCCGCTTGGAACGCTGCACGGTGTTGAAAAGCGTTACCAATCTAGCGCTTGCAAAGTCGACCATGATTTCACGCAGGATGGAGTATGCTAATGGCATGAGTGGGAGGATGATGGTAGCGGTGTTGAGGGCCAATAGCTCGAAAACACGTCGCGGGCTACCGAATGAGGCATACGACGACGCAAGGCGTATCACACCAACCAGCAAGGATAGTAGAAGGAGGACAGGAACACATCGATTCCATGAAAAGGCGGAGAGTCGACGATACTCTTGCTCGAGAGCTGGGAGCGGCCTACGAGCACTGAGAATGGAACAGAGTGGCTCCTTCAACGGCGTTTCGAGCAGTCTAAAGTCTGCATCGAGTTCAGGCAGGCTATTTGATGGCTTTTCCTGCTGATCAAAAAACGTGGGAGCAAAGACGTCTCCGTGACGACCGATTGCCACTGTTTTGATATTGACGCAGCCTGCAGGGAATAGCTCCCCCGAACGCATGCGTATCACATCGTCTTTCACGAGTAGGATACTCGGCACGATGCGCCAGGCGCCGCTTCGACGCACTTGATACAATCGGATCGACCGCGCTTTGGGAATATTAACGCGCTAGCGAGACATCCAATGAGTGCATGCAAGCGACCAAGACAAGACGCACCATGTCATAATTAATTCCAAATTTCTTCACTATAGCGCAGAACTTTTGCAGACGTTGTCTGAGCTCGCGATTGCGATTGAACTTGCGCAGACGCGAGTATACAACATCGATGGCGTAGAGCACAGCGATCACCCCCGCGGTAGCAATGTATCCCTTTTCGGACTGAATGCTTTCCCCTTTGGAAAGAAAAACGGTATAGTAGACGATATAGATGACGACGCAGGCGAGGGTAATGATGTCTCCGGCATGGCGCGACGAACGGGCGGTCTCCTTTGGTCGCGGCAGCCTGTCGACCTGTTGCAGCGTCTCCTCGATTATTCCCAGCAAATGACTCAAACGTATGCCAACAGTGAGTGTGCGGCCTGCTTACTTGGTGGCATCAGCATCTTGCATTTCGGGTTGCTCAGACATGGCGGATTTTCTGATCCTCCTGCGATCAACCGACAACACGCATGTCCAGCGAGCTTGACGAGAACGACATGCAGCACATGGACGAGCGACAGCAGGATATCGAGCGATACGCGGACAGCATATACTACTCGAATAGATACTCGGGTGCGTGTGCAACGCCCTCTCCTGACGCGCTGACGCGCCGGCGCTGTAGATGATCACTTTGAGTTTCGCCACGTTACGTTGCCGAAGCAGCTCGCGAAATACCTGCCCAATCCGATGAGGCTGATGGAGGAGGGCGAATGGCGCGGACTGGGCGTGCGGCAGTCGCCAGGATGGTTCCACTATCTCGTTCATGGTAGCGTGTCGTGTTTACTATCGCACGTCGTGACCCTCCTGTCTAGCTCCCGAGCCGCATATTCTGTTGTTCAAGAGAGAACGAGACGACGTGGGGAATCCTCAGAATGGCGCCTAGGGATGTGCAATGTATTCGTTGGAGACACGTGCGTGCGTATCACGGTACAAGCACTGTATTGGTGCAAACACGAGGACACATGTGTATGATACATCCAACCGGTATCTCCATCGCCATTCACCTGAACGAAAACCACCTCTTCCGCGCTGCAGTGGCCGCCAGCAATCTCCGATCAAGATCGCCACGCTCTCGCTCCATCTTGGCTGCCTTGGCCCTCAGCTCGCCAATTTGAGACAGCTTTCGATTCAACTCGTGATTTGCCTGCTGAAGCATATCAATCAGCTGAAGGTTGGCGATCTGCAGCCAGGCGACGTCTTCATAGAACACACACTTGTGTGGCACTGCGTCGACATTGGCGGGCGGTGGCGGGATGGGTGTTGGAGGCTCGCCAATGACTGGGCCTGCCGAGATGGACGATGACTTGCTGCGGGTGCTGGACAGTATCGGAAGGTCGCTCAGGGAGTTGCTGCGCATGGAGAGCCGCTGAGAGAACCGACGGTGTCCGGTGTTGTCCATCTCAACAACCACCACTGCGTTCGCGGCATCGTGATCCATCAGATCGAGGATGCTATCGAGCGACTCCTCGCGGATATCATCCGGAGAGGACGACACATGGCTTGCGCCCTCGGTCAGCGACGGCGATGGCGGCCCCATGTCGCGCAGATCCAGCCCAATCATGCGCTGTCGCTCCACCTCCTCCAGCCGCTCTTTCAGCACCCGAGCCTCCTCGGCCACAGTCTGGCCATCCTGGACCGTCTCCATCAGTCGTCGTTGGATATTGAGCACCTGGCGCTGGAGATCAACCTTTTCCTGCTCGACGATTTCCAGCTCCTCGACAACCTCGAGTCGCTGTGCCGACATCTCCTCAATGACATCCTCGTACCGGTCAGCTTGCTCGGAGAGTTGGCGCTGCCATCGCCGTGTTTGCTCGCTGGTCTCGCTGCGCAGGGTGACGAGCTGCGTCTCGAGGTCGCGGACTATTACCCGCTGCTGGTCCGTGGTCACGGCTTGTGCGGATAGCCGCATCTCTGTCTCGCGTGCGGCGTCCTCCGCGGCAATTTTCTCTTCCTTTAGGATCTCCCGATCCATGTCGAGCGAGTCGATGAGGTTGTTTACGGCGGTGAAGAACAGCCGGGCAAAGACCCCCGAGTCATCGTTGCCTTGCTTGTGCTTGTGCTCGGCAGTCTCGGCAAATAAATCAGCATTCTCCAAGCATTCTGCCATCTGCAGCTTCTCGAGTATTTGGCGATATTGGTCGGCAAAAGCATCGAGGTGCCAGGTTTTGTGTTGCTGGGGCGGGTCGGTGAAAATGGAGGGAAGAAGCAGGACGGTTGGCGAGGCCGGGTCATCTGCATCAACGACAAGCATCCCGGAAGGCGTAGAATATACGGAGTGGGCGGGATGAATAGGTGGAGGTGGAGGAGCGGCGGCGGGCGGACAGTGGAGGGACGCCGACACTGATGAGTGCGGACGCTGCGGGCTGGGTTTGGGCCTGCCAGCCCACACGCAATTTGATGCAGCAATAAAGCAGGCGGGCAGCAGTTGAACAGACATGTATATTTAATAGTGTCAGCGTGGTTTGCCGTACAGCGACATGATGTGAGCCTTGAGTGCGTCGTTGGAGCTGGTCAGCGACGGCGTCGAGCCGCTCTTGCCAGTCGACAGTGGGACTGATGCGCTGGGAAGGCCAAATAGGGATAATCCCGGTGATGGGCTTTGGGCACTGGCAGTGGGAGTAGACGGTGCACACATCAGCCCAAATGGATCCGAACTAGGGGCTGAAGTGGCTGTCGTCGATGTTGCTGGAGCAGCGAAAGAAGGGGTCGCGTCGTCGTCGCCGAGGAGGTCAAACACGGCTTGCGTATTCTTGCTCGCCGCCACAGAGCCCATGACAGCAGTGGATGGTGCTGGAGTGGATGATCTCGACGTCAACGCTGGCACCTCCGCCACCACAGCAGCAGAGCCGGAGTTGGTGAGGTCAGCGGGTGGGATGCCCAGCTCGCGCCGCAGCTCCTCGGGCTCTGGCATGGGCCGCTTTAGCGCAAACGCTCTGCGCTCATACTTTGACCGAATCCAATGCTCGATTGAACTAGGGAATGATTGCTCGGCATGATGATAGGGAGGCGAACGAACTGCTCGGAAGGGCCTTGGCCGGGCGCAAGCGAACCCTCCCAGTAGGCATTCGCCACCACGTTCCCCCAGCGCTGCATGCTCTGCACCTGCTCGGACGTCCACATGTCCAGGTCGACGCTCTTTACCCGCGAGATGTGCGTGCCGAGGGAGCGATGCACGCCGGAGCAGCGGATGCAGACAAGCACGCCCAGATTCCAGCTCGCCCAGCGGGGATCCCTGCGCCGGCAGTCCGCGCACGTCCTGTTCCCGAGCGACGCATCGGCGAGCAGCGCGGCGAGGATGTGGGCGTGCTTCTTGTTGAGGGAGCGGTTGTCGCGGTCGTGCCGAGTCGCCATGTGTGTGCAGCTGGCGCGTGGATTAGCTGGGACAGCAGTTGACGCGGTCTCTGCCACTAATCTGGGGTTGCATCGTGGAAGAAGGATTGCTGTAAAGGGATATGTAGTCACTGCGGGATGCTATTCAAGGTACAGATGCCATACATCAAACTAGGGATTGCAATAGTATGGACTATCCAGCCCCCAGTAGCTAGTCGAGTGGGATGCAGTTCTCCCTAGCCCACCACTCATTCTTTATATTGAGAGCATATTGATGACTGGAAGGCCCAGCATGTTGTGATATGAGCAACGGCTTAGTCAGACTCAACAGCCTGGAATGCAACAGAACCCAGAAGAACCAAGACGTCATCAAAGTGATGACGTAGCATTAGTAATCCGACAGTATAAGCGCAACTTGTCTCCTGACAAATACAGAAATTCTATACCCTGAACACATCTGTGATCGTACAAAACCCAACACAGCAAGGCCAAGGACTGCTGTGCTCTTTTCTCTCAACCGTGCCCGCCTCTCTGCCGCCTACCGCTCCCGCCTCCCCTGCCCTCAACAAGTGCACATCCACCCACAGAACATCCAACACAACAGCAATCGCCCATCTCTCACCATGAAATCCTTTGCTGCAACTCTGTTTATCCTCGCTCTAACCGTCTTGGCCACAGATGCTGCCCATGCCAGCAATGTCGCTGATGCTGCCCCTGCCAGCAATGTCGCTGATGCTGCCCCTGCCAGCAATGTCGCTGGTGCTGCCCCTGCCAGCAATGTTGCTGGTGCTGCCAATCAACCTTCTAGCAAATTGTGGTGTGCTTATCTAACAATCGAAAGATTTGAGAAGCTCAATGGAACCCCCACTCAGACCGTGTCGGTTGTTGAGTACCCGGCATGGACAGTACGCAATGCGAAGCATTCTTTTGTAAAGAGGAAGTTGATCGGCTGCTGTACAAGGACTCGCGAGAGGTTTTCGGTTATTATGTCTGCTAGAAATGCTTATGTTCCGTTCCAATATCTTGATTGCAGTTATGGACTGTATGCTGGTCCCCAAATTGATGTATGAGGCAATATATGCTTGGTTGCCTGCAAACATTTATTTAAACTAGTGATTGATAAAAATTATCCAAATTTGAGCATGCGCCTATCCCAAGAAATGATCTGTGTATAGCACAATATAAAGGCATTATTTGCTCCTTATACTGTACTTATTTGATTTTGAATTTGCACATTGCAGATCCATCCCACATCTATTGAAATTCTACCTGACACATACAGCTTATGCCTAATCCCTATATTTCAATACAAGGAATTTAGAAAGTGAGTTAATGTGCATGATAGAATGGATTAAGTAATATAAATATTGTATAAATAGCATCCTAATATCCAGCTACTAATACTTCATCTGCTTCTGCTTCTGATTATCCAAGTCCTTTAGTCACACAAGATCTTGTAATTAATTGCATTAGTTGACTAATGTTGTTGACATAGTGGCAGTTGCTTTGCAGTCAAGTCACACCTCTGCTTATGCACAGTCAATACATCCTTTGTACACTACAAGAGAAGTCCTTTCCAATAGCTACACTGACCGAGATCCGACAGTCCTACTGCACTGCCACACAACCGCCAAAGTCAGGTGACTGAGTTTGCTGCGCTCGATGCCCCAGGACGACACGGCCATCCTCATTTCCTCCGACGGATACACGTTCCTTGTGCCGACCTCCGCCGCCTGCGTCTCGCCGACCCTCGCATCGATGCTCGCCTCGCCATTCCGCGAAGCAGCCACTGCCACCATTACGCTGCCCGACATACCCGCACGCATCCTCGAGGCCGTGTGTGCCTACCTTGTGTTTGCCTGGCACTGGCGGGACACGCCGCGCGAGGACGTGCCAGAGTTCGTCGTGCCGCCTGAAATGGCCATCGAGTTGATAAATGCGGCGGACTATCTGGGCTTGGCATGGTAGACCGCATTGGTCGCTTTAAATGCGTAAAGGCTTGCGTCCCTTGCTGGCACTGACAACGACTTTGAACTGCATTCTACTCTGCCACTCGTTTCTCTACCAGCCTGTGGGAATAGTTCTCGGGGAGATTGACGCCTGCTGGGACGAGCACGCGGTCAATGATGTGCACGACTCCGTTCGCAGCCGGAATGTCGGTCACTATCCCGCGCGATTCTCCCCGTTCCAGAACCAATTCGCGGCGCCCATGAGCTGTCACCGCTTCAACCGTTATGCTTTCATACTTGTCATGCGGCTGGCGACACTCGCTGCTCTTGAGATATGTATCCACGCGCAGTCGCTCATTCTCCGCCAAATCGTCTTGATACACCACCTCTCTGACCATGTGATACCTCACTACGCGCTCCAAAGCATCTTTTCCGTCCGGCGAGAACAGGTACATCAAGGCGCGCGGACCGAGATGCCGCCATGCTTCATCGTCGGGCACGAACACCGAGATTCCCTTCTTTTCCTTCAGCTTATCGTCCAGGTCTGTGCGGCGCGCGGCCAAGGCAAAGATGGAAAATTTAGTCGGCAGGAGTTCCAGCAGCGTGTGGACAGACGCTGGTGGGATCAGGAGGCTGTCAATGGCATACACTTTGCCATTTGTTCCCTCCAGTGCCGGGAGCGATACGCCGACGTGGAAGTTGAGAGAGATATGATGGCCGAATGTTGCCACTCGAATGCGCTGTGCCCCGTATCGAAGGGATTTTGGGGTGTATATGGTCTCAAGCGTGTGAGCTTTGCCCGACCCGGGGAGAGCAAGCGCGGTTGTTGTGATGTGGTAGCGGAGAAGGTCCACCATGGGGATGCGGATCCCTGGAATATTACCGTCGTCGCCGTCGCCGCCGTCGCCGCCGTCTCTTTTGCTCGTGTGCCGTGGTTTACCGACGGAACAGTTCCGCATTGCTTCCTGGAATGCGGCATCCGTCGGCGCAAAGATCGTCAGCGTGCGATCCGAATCGTCAAGGTCGCTGCTTAATTGCTCTTCGCGGTCGAGAAGGCGGGCAAAGCGTGTGAAGCGCGGGTCGGAGTGAAGTATTTCGAGCACTGTTCCAGAAGGAGGAGGCGGCGGTTCTGACTCCTCGGGCTTGCTCTCCAATATTGGCCCCTCGCAATCGTCGGTCCCAATCGTGGATGGCTGCCTTGGCTCTCTCTCCTGCTGCACCATCACTACAGTCTCATTGAACGACATTTCTGGGTAGAACACATCGTTGACCTGCATCTTGACGACGAGCACATGTGGAAGTTCAAACGAGGGCGGGCGAGTTGGGCTTGCCAGCGATAAGCTGCCCGCACAGTCTGCGCCGCTATCCTCACCCAGCGCAAATGCATCGCCTGTGCCCGGCAGCTGAAACGAAAGCTGACGATGGGACGAGTCGGACGAGGTGAGGCGCGACACGAGGAAGAGTGCGGCAGTGATCAGGCACGCAAGACCCGCGGTCTTGCCACAGGTCAACATGGTGCGGTTGCTCTAGGCTGGCTGGAGAATAGGGGAGCGCTGGTGGGTCTGGCGGCTCAAAGCCTCTTTAATAGCCGCAGAGCTTGCTGATTGTACACTGATTCATCGGGCTGATATGCCAGAGCAGCCTGGATGACCAGCTGTAATTTTTGTCAAATGCCCCAAACCACTGCCGCCGCCATGTCCGCCAGTCTGGCCACCGTTGATGGCATCTTCCGGAAATATCGGCTTGCCGAAGTGCGTGCTTTGCACCGCAGAACAAAGTCGCTTGCGTGTGGCATATTTGGCCAAGCGCTGATGTTGCTGGTAGGGAGGACGCCGCCAAGGCGCAGGCTGCCCTACTTGAGCACGTCTCGTGCGTCTATGCCCCCGCCCCTGCTCTATGCTGACACTGGAACGCCGCCGAGTAGGAAGAATTACTCGGAGCTTCTCAAGGTAGCAGATACGATCGAGCGAATGGAAGGGACAAGTTTGACCATGACAAATGCCGTTCAGCAGGCCGCAGACGTCCTCCACCCACTGCCTTGTTTGCCTGATTCTGAGCCACTTAACAGTGCCTCTGGTAGCTATCTGCCCATTAAAGGCGCCGTATAATGACCTACTGCGATTAGATGCTGGCACTGGGCGATTTGCCATCGCGCTCCGGCTACGCATTCTGGTCGATGCTCCGGCTGCAGCAATTCTCGCCGCCAAAGAATACCGTTGTTTGGATGCAGCAAAGATTGTTTTCTTGTTCGACCATGTTTTAAGCGATTCGTCGTTGCCAAAGGTGATCTTTACTGTCATACCTTTCGCTGATGTTGGAGCATGCAGGCGAACTACCTGAAGCATTTTGCGACTCAGAAGGAAATCGTAATAGTCGCTATTCGTTCTAGAATACGGAATTATCTTGGCAATATTACCGAACGAGTCACCACGGATGACACAGAGGTATTGCCTAGATCCCGCACTCCTCACTCTATTTTCTTCCTTCCCCTTAGGCCACAAGCGATGCATTAATAGCTCTACTACTCCTGGAGCCGGATATCTCCCTTGAGAGCGCCTTAGCCTTGATATTGGCTAGCAGGTTCGAGGCGATCGAGCATCTTTTGCGTTCAAATGCCAGTGCTGACGGTCCAGCCTGTTTATTGGCACTTCAAACGATGCTAAAAGCGGTGTACTGCACGCTATTGGACGTCGAAAAGGTTTTCGTACATGCACCAATGGCAACTTCCATTCAACAGCCACTTGCCGAAAATTTGGTCGACACAGCAGCACTTGTCATCGGAGAACAAACATTTGCCATTCTCGGACCTAACATATCCAGCGATGCCTTCGCCATCTCTTGGCCCGATATATCGAAGCGGATGGATCTCGCCTCAGAGACCGTCCAAGTCCTCGTCCAGTCCTGGATGGCGAGGATAAAGCAATTGTGTTCGGCTGCGGACAGCCCAATGATTTCATTGATGGCCAATCTTGCGGCCGATGAAATTGCTTCTCTCCGTGACAGTCTGATGCCATTATTTACGGCAGAGAGCGAAGCACTGGCTCGAAGAGCGCTTGATGACCCGCGTTACTCCAGCTGGGAAGACCTGTTGCGCCGGTCATTCAAGGCCGCCATTATTCGTCGAGCATCGGTGATTTTTGCTGCAGATGATGACATCCTACTCAAGCTAGCTGCTGACGACGGTGACTCGAATTTTTCCTGAAAGGCAGGCTGACGCATGCTAGCCTTCGGTAGCACTCGACGTGGTGTCCAATCTAGTAGTCCTGAGTTCAGCCATTACTTCGTGCACGATTCGACTTTGAACGAGTCGTGGGTGGAGCGGTTGGCATCACGATGGTCGTCGACCCTGTCCAATGCGGTAAAGGAATTCAAGCGCGCTCTAGCAATTAACTGTGAATCATCTAAATCAACCAGTACACTGGATCAATGGTATTTAGGCGAGGAAGGCACATCTGATATTGATTCAATTACTAGGGACTACGATGACATTCGAGTGGCATTTCAAGAGAGTGTTGAGCTATCGACGACAGATTTCTCCGAACACATGATAGAAATGTTGAGCAGCACGAGAGATGCAACCAGCAAAAGTGCTGCACATACGTTCCCTACCGCTATTGATCAATGACATTAGACTTGCTGTGCGCTCGCGTGAGCGAGTTTGTGCTTCTCTGCATGCAAGCAAAGGCCATCGATGACGTCCAAGAGTTCATATATGGCGACCAGCCGACTCTGGGTAACGATGGCAAAATTCGAAAGGCTTTAGCGACGGTGTTGTCATTGGCGTTGCGTCCGCGCCTTGACGAGATTCACTTTGTTGTTAAGGAGCTTATCAGGAAATGGGTCCTTGAATCTGGGCAAACAGTGGATGAACCGCCGCGTAAGGCTGTAGCGCCGCGAATGCTTTGGATTTTGCAGCAGGCGACGTTTGGACTGGACGCACTTGTGCCGCTCCAATCTCCTGGTGTAAGACTTGCCTTTGCCATGTTCGCCCATGCTACATAGTGTTGCGCTAGTCTATCAGGGAAGAAATCGCGACTATTCTCGTCGAAGAAGTTCATTCCGCGGTTTGTGAGCAGCCTGAGGCAACCAGAGCACAGCTTCAAGCCGACCTTATACTGCTTCGGCGGGTCTTGGATAACTCCCTCACCCAAGACGCAAGGACCATGTTTGATAAGATCGCACCCTGTCAGGACGACGACACCACTCCGGCCCGCCAAGCAGCCGAGACGGCCTTCTCAGCTTGCTTCATCCCTCTTCTCGCATTTGCCTACAAGTATTCATACATTGTGCTGCGCAACAACATGACTGACCCAACGCCAGACCACAGCCAGCCCCGGCTCGCGCAAAAATCAGTCTGCTCACCAGCATTGTCCCCACATATCCGGAGCACACGCGGCTTCCGCTGCTTCCAGAAATATAGTATATAGCGGCGCGGGGCTGACGGCGTCGTAGAGGCTGCACAACCCACACAAAAGAGCTGGGGTGTTGACTGGTGTGCGAAGGCTGTATTTGGCCAGCGCTTTTTCATTTTTCAGCAGAAAAGCCACAGCCAGCCGCCGCCGCCCGCCTCCAGCCCCATCCCGCCGC
>QZWS01000064.1:0-31086 GCA_004114245.1 Zoopage sp. CT-All
GCCCCGCCGCCGCCTTGATGCCGCCGCAGCTTGCGCCCCATGTCGCCTGCATCAAGACGGTGCGCTTCAGCCGCTTCGAGAAGATCGGGACCACGCACGCCGGGGACGAGTACGATCGGAGGCCGCTGACGCCGTGCTACGACTCGTTTGAGGCGGGCGCGTAGCCAGGCGCTGGTAATCGTCGACGTGGTGCGGTGTGTTTGAGATGCATGGAGACGGCCGGCGGCGGATGCAGCACCGCGGCCTATCGCTCCTCACGGCGCTGGCGGATGCAGCCCGCCAGCCACCGTGATAATGCCGTTTCACAAATGCTTATTGCTGTGTTTAACAACAGAGTGTGCATGTTGGGCCGCGCACCGCGCACGCCTTCCTTTCTAACCATCCTCCCCCGCAGGCAGTCACGCGATATTGCCACCGTCTTTGTAGCATCGTGTCCTCACCATGGTGCGCATCTCCGCCCGTCGTAGGAACTAACGCCGCCGGATGCAGGCCGCCCCGACAATGAAGCAGCGCAGCAACCTGCATGCGCAGAACATCCACCGCCGTGGCAACGTCCCCGCAACCCTCAACCCCAAGAAGAAGGTCGCCGCGCCCATCGCCCCCGCCGCTCTTGCCCTGCTCGTGTTTATCGTCATCGGGGGCGCCGTGTTTGAGCTGCTCAAATGGATTTAGGAGGGTGTGGTTGATGATGCTCCGCCGAATGTACAAGTCCACCGCCTCACTGGCAAGCAATGATGGAATGCCATTTATTTTCGTGGCATAAGAATACCGCCTTCTTGCCACCCTATTTTATACCCGTATGTAGCACACTGTGCACCGCGTCGCGAACTATCGTGCTCGTTGCCATACCCGTGCCGGCCTGGATCGCGGTCTCTGTCAGCCACGACGACGAACTTGCTGCGGCCGCCGGCGCGGTGCGGACGGTCGAGAGCAGGCGACTTGCAGCCTTGGTTACTGCACCACTGGCGCCATTCACCATTGGCGCCAGCTGGGTCGCCGCCCACTTCCCCACAAACGCGCCCACCACACCGCCTGCGGCGGCCACCAGCACCGGCATCGTGTTCTTCCGCGCGCTTTCCCTCAGCCGGTCAATCAGCTGGGTCGCGTTGTCGATTTTACGCCGAGGGATGCCGCGCTTCTTTCGCTTGTAATGGGCCTCGATGCCCTTGCTGGTGCCCTCTGCCACGCCAGCGCCGATTGCGGAGGCCACGGCGAGGTTGCCGACGGATGAGAATGCAACGAGGGTGCCCGTGGCAAACCCCGCGAGCATCCCGCCGGTGTACGAGGCGATTCCGGTCTTGTGCTGCCGAATCGGTTCTGTCGCATTATGAAGCTTTGCGTGTGCTCGGCGAAACCGCTTTCGTATGTGCTTCCGGCGGGGGTGGGATGCGACGGTGGCGCGAGCACGCGAGCGTTTATTGCGGATGGGTGGCACAGCGGTGGGCTTGGACTTCACCGCAACGGGTGCTGGTTCCACCGCGGTGAGCTCGGGCTTCACCGCGACGCGTTCGGGTTCCACAACGGCGGGCTCGGCCTCCACCGCATCCAGCGCGCTGCTCACCGGAGCATTTACAGTGCTGGGGCCAACGCTATCGCCACCGTCGATGGGTGCAGCAAGCGTCCCGAGCACCATGACCGCAAGCAGCGAGGCCATGAGGATCCAGCGTCGCCTCAGCGGCGGCATTCTAGCAGGGGTTCTAGCAGGAGTTCTATGCGTCGTCTTCACGATTCGATCCGTGGGATGCGATGAGAGCGGAAGGTCGAGGGTCGTTACCGAGGATTTCTATGGCGTCGCGTGTAGCAAAGAAGTTTGGGTGGGTGGCAGTTTGGCCGACCATCGTATGTTTTCGAGCACGAAGAAACGTGGCGAAGGGGGAATGCAGATTCCGGTGCAGATTCCGATGCAGATTCCGGTGCAGATTCCGGTGTATAGACAGCTCCGTGCACAGACAGCTTCCGTGCATAGACAGCATTAGTGCGCCCAGAATATACGGTGTTCTGCACCCCACGTCCTTTCCCCCTCCCAATACAACGTTTGGCATCGGAACACTTGGATTCCCAATGAGCACAAGTAACATTGCTAACCTCTGGCAAGAGTGTGCAATGCAAGCACTCTTGACGGTGCACGTCCTTTTTAGGCAACCGATCGGCTCGTTCCGAATGCTGTCCGTTCAGGTACAGTTCAAATTGCCTGTGCTGACTCAGCAAATTTGGTTCCGATACACATTTTGATGACAAATTGTAAGCAATCGGGGGGCAATTTATTTCCTCTGTCAGCAAATCCCAGGCCTTAAAAGCCGGCTCCCACCGCCCCCTCCTACCACTCTTTCCCCCCCACTCGCTCACCAGCCACCACCGCATCGCACCGCGCATCTTACACAGCACTCTCACAGCATCATGTCGTATTCCTACTGGTCTGATTGGTACGATCGCTACTACGGTCGTCGCGACAGCTACCACTACCGCTCGTACAGCTACAGGAGCTGGTGCTAGGCGTACAGTAAATAGGAGGAGAGAGGGGGCCGTTGCCGATTAAGTTTGTATGCGGATGTTACATGGAGAATGTATGTTGATCCGAGTACCTGCCCGCTGCCTTGTACAGCATAGAATGAGCGATTCGTATGGGACAATGACCTTGTCGCTGGGCTTGACGCATTGCTGCTCTGGCCTGCTCATTAGCACGCCGGTGGTTCATGCGACGATAAGGGGTGAATGATTCACGCAAAATTTTACACGGCAGCGAGGTTTGAGCAATATAGAGAGGATTCACGAGGGTGTCTGATACGGGGTGAGCTGCGATTCACAGATCCGGCGAAGAGGGCAATGTAAGAGCAGTATAGACATTGTTCCAGCAATCAGCATCCTGAGGAGCCGTGCTCGGTCTCCAAGACACATACGGAATCGCGAGAATGGTTGAGCTAGAGCAGTGACGCGCTGTAAATGATGGCATGCCGGACGCGACACAACTAGAAGTGAGAAGGAGCAGGTGACCTGGCAGCACGTATGCAATATCTCCTAATCAAGTTCATTATCTTGACCTCGGAGAGCGGGATTATCGCACGTGGCATTGGATGAGTGTCTCGGCTGGTGCCTTTTCACTCAACAAGGCAGAGATGCATTTCTTAATGGTTCATCTGATTTCTGCACCATCTCCTCGTCCCTTGTGGCAGTGGTTCTACGCGAGCATCTCACTGCGCTGCTTCCTTGCATATGCAATAGTGGCCCTTAATTTAGCATCGAGGCTTTCAGATGGCGGACCGGCTGCGAGCTGGGCTTCAATCTGGGCAATTTGCTTGTTGAGGAGATTGGGCTCGTGTAGTTCGTCCAAGACGCTGTTGTATGTGGCGGCATACACTTGCTGTCGAAGTGTTTCATCATATGTTTCCCTGACATCTGGAGGCTGGTGGCGTGTACGTTTGGGCTCTGGCTCTGGTGCTGGCTCCCTGGTATGCCCGCTTTGGACAACAGCTTTGTCGCGGCCAGCGGCATTGACTGAGGCAGAGATACAGACGACAGCAAGAGCGACGAGTGCAAAGGATGAGCAGCGGAAGAGCATGGTTTCCTGTGAGTTGCAGTTGTGGAGGTGTAGTGTGCGGTGGATGTGGGGCTGGTGGTCTTGATGGTTCAACCCCAATTCAAGCAGCCGGCCGACGCAGCCGGACCTTCTGCCGCCACCCGCGTCTGCCGCCCTCCCCTCTCCACGCTCTGCCGCCGCACCTGGTGTTCGGCGCATTCAACCCACCGCAACGTCTCTGTTGCCTCTATCTGCCCGCTCATCCCTGCTGGAAACAGAGCCATACATCCTGAAAGCATCAGCTCCCACTGTTATCTGCACTCACCGCGCTCAGCAACCAGCCAACCAGCTATCCACTCGCCTGACCAGAAAGCAGCGTCGTGATCCATCACTCCTCATAACAGCAGCGTGTCATGTTGGGCAGCCCGGTTGCAGGTCACATCCTCGTTGCTCTGCTCGCCGCCTTCTTGGCTCCCACCGCCGCCGCCCCCAGCCCCACAGGCACTGTCGAAACAACACCCATGCAGCATATGCACCTCTTTCGCCGCGCAAGCATACCCAACCCGGCACTCGTGCGCGCCCAGCCGATGGAGCCTGTGCAGCTCCAACGCAGTGGGGGATCCAGCGCGCCGTATCCTGTGGGCAAGAGCGGGTGGTCGCTAAAGACAGCCAAAATTGGGCGGTAGCCTCCGCAGGAGCCAATAAATGTATTCTCGTCCTCCACCCGTGCATGGTCACGAGAAAGGCCGCCCTCACTGGGCGCTCTCTCCCTTGTGAGCTACCCACGGTCGACGTTGAAGGGCGCGGGGACAGGACGCTAAAACAGCCGTGTGGCCACTCACTGTTTGTGCGTGCCAGGCAATCAAATATACCCAAACCAAGTCTCCCAAATATGAGCCTGCAAGAGCTCAACCACGACGACATCCCCGCGCCGCTCTTGCCGCTCTCCCCATCCTTTGCTCCATCCATCTCTCGCATCGACTCGCTCAACTCGCGCCTCCAAGAGTCCCTGGCCATCGCGCACAACCAGCTCAACTCGCGGTCATCCTCCACGCAACCCCCCGGCGACTCCGATTCCGATGACCATGCATCCAACGTCTCGCGCAAGGTGGCCCCACTCGAGGTAGCGACAATGGCACATCCCATACCGCTGTCGTCCTCGCACTCCCCCGGCATCAGGGGCGCCCGTCTGCACCTTTCCCCGCGTCCGGTCTCCGCCTACGGCTCCCTCTCCCATGATTCACCATCCCTGGCGCCCTCCCGCGACGCTGATGCCGCCATTTTGCAGCTAAAATCAGACCTAGCCACTCTCAACGCAAAGCTCATCCAAGAATCCTCGCTGCGCCAGCAGCTCGAGCACGAGAAGCTCTGCATCGAGTTGCAATTGGAGGATCTCTCCCAGTCGCTGTTCCAGGAGGCTAATAAAATGGTCGTGGACGTGCGGCGTGATTTATCCCAGAGCCAGGAGCGTGAGGTGCTGCTCGAGGAGCTGCTGCAGGAAAAGGCACACGAGGTGGAGCGGAAAGTCAAGGAGCGCGATGGGTGGAAAATGCGCTGGGAGGAGGAGGTCGAGGCACGACGCATGGAGAAGGAGATGGTCGAACAGAGGCACAAGGCGTCTGCTGCCGGCGCTGCAGTCGCCCGAACGCGTGCTCGATCTGGGGCGTTGCTTGATGACAGCGCGGTGAACGACGCCGCCCTTCCCGACGACGATATTTCTCCGATGCGAGTACGTGGGGCATCGCAGATATACGCGTCCTCGCCGTCAAATCTCATTGGGCCGTGGATCGATCCCGTATCACTGCATTTCCGACCCACGGACCCCGCGTTCCTTGAGTTTGTGGAGTTCTGTGGACCAACAGCGCTAGCCGTTGGCGGAACAACACTCAATTCGTCCGTGGCAGCACCGTCGGTGGGTGCATCTTTCGCAGGCTCCCCGCCCCCGTCTCCTGATTCCTACATGCTGCCGCACCCCTCTATTTTCAGCCAGGCGTCGGCAGCAGCGACACTCGCCCCAATCGAGGTCAATTGGAACGCGGTCTGGGCATGTAAATTTTCACGCCGTGTTCAACAGGAAGACGTTGATTCGTGCTTGAAGTTTGCCGCGGCGAGCTGGAAAATGTCGCGCAAACTGCCCGCTGCATGCCGCGCTGGCTCCGTGTTTCTCGAGCTTGTGCCAGCCACCCCGTCACGCGCAGCAACGGCACCGGTGAGCAAGACTGCGAAGCGGCGCAGTTTCTTTTTTGGCGGGACTGTGGACGTGCTTACCGATCCGAGCGTTCCGTCATCGCCGCTCCCTGACTCGGTGTGCGCCCTCTGTGCCGCTTCAACGCGAGCCGCGCACATTCCAGCATCGCCGCCTGTGTACCAGCTCCGATTTGACGGCGAACCGCCCCCAGCCTCTACAGATCTCGAGCAACTTGTGTGTTCTGACTGCCGGTCCCGGCTCGTTGTCGTGTGCGAGTTTTGGGCGTACCTGCGCATGATCAAGCTCGGACTGGTTCGCCGGTCGCTTGTGTTCATCTGGGCAGAGGTGCAGCGGCGACGCGTCGGAATGTGGGCGGTCCGAAACGGAGTGCGATGGGTTTCATCCCCCGACGATCGGCGAGACTCGGGCGAGGTGGAGCACGGGTGGATGCAGGTCGATCTTGCCCAAGAAGCAGATGAGGGAACGTAGCTATCCTCCTATGCAGTCATCATCGGCACGTTTGCTGAGTGTAGATAGCACAGCACGGCAATTGCAACATTCCGGTGGCAGTTTACGGGGAGCTGCGATAATCAACAAGGACTCGGTCATCGTTGCCGTGACCAGCCAGCTCCCTCCAGTCAAGGCAGCCGCAGTCCACCGGCCCTGTCTATCATCACCTCCCCACGCCTCGCCTCGCCGCATGACCGCCGCGGCTGCGGTGCTCGCCGTCGTCGCCGCACACCAACCCTTCAATCCGTCCGAGCCCGACTGCCTTGCTCTCACCGCCGGCGATCGCATCCTCGTCTTCAAGCACGACGCGTCCGGGTGGTCCTACGGCGCGCGCTCGGGCCCTGACCCCGCCCACGGCTGGTTCCCCGCAAACTTCTGCCAGGCCGTGGATGAAGACGAATCAAAGCTGGTGATGGAAGAGGAGGCGGAGCGGGCCGCGAGTCTGGAGCCCGGGAGTCTGGTCATGGCGGCACAGACGACACTGGCCTCCGGGAATTATCCCTCCGGGGCGTCAGTCTCCATCGGTGATGGATCATCCGTGCTGGGAGCAGCCGGGAGTGTGTTGGCAACTTCCGACGCAAGTGGTGCCGAGTGCGCTCTATCAGGCGAGCATAATCCTCCGAGAAGATTCCGCGCCACGCCAATTCTCACCGTCGCCACGAACATCGCATTCAGCAGTCCTAGCACCACGGCGACCGCTGATTCCGCGGCCACTCTGGTCAGGCAACCAGTCGCTGAGCATCACTCGTCCTCGACAACCCAACGAAATACCCCGGCCTCACTCCTATACACGTTCCACAATCACCTCGCCGCGCTGACCTCTGCCTCCACCACCGCCAAGGAGAAGCATGTCGCGCTCCAGCAACTTTTGGCCGTCGTTCGCGCCCTCTTCCGAATCGCACCAACGTCATCCGACAAGGATGCGCGCGTCAAGGACATGAAGCGCGAAGTCATCGACGCCCTGCGCGAACTAGGCGAAGCAGGTAAATTGCTGCTGGGATTTGGACGGAAACAAGCGGATCAGCACCGCCGCAATCGCTCCGACGAGACCCTGATCACGCCTCGCCACGAGCGCGACCTTTGGGATCAGCTGCGTGCACGAGCCGAGCGCGTTCGACAAGCCGTGGAATGGTATGTGGAAATGGTAGACGGCGAGCCCGAGATCGTGGAGCTACAAACCACGTCGCTCAGAGTCGCAGCGCAAGAGATGCCTGCGACTCCAACCAGTCCGACTCGAGCATTCGCCCTTGGTCTCAAAGGTGCTCAGCATAGGAGAGGGGCTAGTTCGGCGGACGTGGATCGTGCGCTGCTCACTTACCTCGACGAATTACACGGACAAGTTCGTGCTTCTGCCAACGTGGTCCTGCGCCGCCTTACGACCATCAAGCGAGAATCAGTAAGCTCGCGCATGACCTCTGCATCCACGGGAAGTGGAGGTGCATCGCGACTCTACGCCGAACTCTCCGAGCCAGTGCGAGACACACTGCATCATGCTGGCCAATTGCTGTCCTTTGTCAGTGACCTGCGAATTCCAGATGCCGAAGAGCTGGTTGCTTGTCGCGATGATCCTGCCGCAGTTGTGCAGGCATCGATGATCAACGCCTTTTCTCACCACCGTGAAGCTGTTTACGCAGAGCTCAACGATTTATTTACCACCGCCGCAACCTACGTCAATCTTCCGGCCGCTGCGGCGGGTGTTGCGGGAGCGATGCTTGCTGGTCGAGCATCGATGGACATCGAAGACTTGTCGTCGTCTTCGACCTCTGGCCTCATGCTCATCTCACAGGCTGTCACGAGCGTGTCATCTTCCGTCGGTGCGCTGGTCGAGGTTACCCGGACAGTCATCCCGCTGCAACGATTGCAGTCGCAAGCTGCCGAGCTGCAAAAGGCGGCATCTGATGCGCGTGCGATTGCGTCAAAGATAGCCCCGGAAACGCCAGAGTCGGCGTATTCATCAGGCTCGCCAATGATGCCAGCGGCGATGATTGCTGCCGGCATTAAAACCGCAGGGTTTCGACAAGAATCAAGCGAGCGAATGTCTTCACCGCTGATCTCCTCGTCCAGCATCACTTTCCCCCCCGTGAGATCTCAGTCGCCCAGTGCTGAGCGTCGATCTCCCGCTCCTATGCTGGTGTCACCTGCAACCGTGAGAAAGCTACGAGATTCAAGCAGCGTCGTTGCGCCGCATCCGCTGCGCATTGTCACATCCACACAGAACGACCCTCCAGATACACCCGGACCTGTTGCTGCAGCCGTCGAGGGTACTCACCGAAGAAAGATTTCTGTTGCCTTGTTGGAAGCCATCGAGCAGCACGAACAACGTCGCATCCGTGCTGCCACACTCAATCCCACTCTTGCCCAGACACGCGTATTTAGCTTTGTCCAGCCACTTCCGTTTTCCAGCCGGTATTCAGCATATTCGTCGCGAGCTGTCCTCCAAGGCACCGTTGAGTACCATGCGCCGGCTGAACTACGAGGCGCCAGCATCCATGTTCCCGACCGGCTGACGGAAGCCACATGGGGTTCTCGCGACAAAGCCGCTGCTGTGTCGAATGATGAAAGTAGTGCTTTGTTGCGGGTTCACGGTGGCAATGTATCAGGAGCAAGCCCGCTTGGTAATGCCAAAGTGATCAAATTCTTTGGCGTTGAAAGCCATGCTGCGAGAGCAACAACCGAAGTAGGTTTTGTGCGAGCTTCAGGCAGACCGTTTGACGAATGATAGGACCGGTCTCTCTGGTTTATTAAGCGCGGGTACCCACCTACGGATGTGACCTACAACATGGAGAATCAGCTGACGGGCGGAACATGGGAAGCACTGGTTGAGATGCTTACTCCCCACGATGGGGCAGCCGGTGGGTCCATATTCATGTGGGTGTTGATCTTGATTGCGTATAGATCCTGACTATTCGTCGGTATTCCTCCTGACGTTCCGGTGCTTTTCTACACCTCAAAAGCTATTGGAAGCCTTGGAGAGTCGGTTTTTTCTGGTGCCTCCTCCAGAACTGAATCCGGACGAGGTAGCCGTTTGGACCGACCGCGTGCAATCCCCAGTACGCTTGCGAGTGTTCAATGTGCTCAAGAGCTGGCTCGAATCGTATTTCTTTGATGGATTTGATGATGCTTGCCTGGACAAGATGCAAAGTTTCGCCGAGATACATTTCACGGGGGCAATGAGCCAGAACGGATCACGCCTAGGCGAGTTGATTGCGAGGAAGGCCCACCCTGCGGGACAGGTCACTGCGATCTCGACGGTAAACAAATCTGCACAGCATTTGACGGCCAAGCCAGCTGCTTCTGCGGATGGCCTTGCACCGAATCCCATCGTCACCAAGCAATTGCTCAATAGCTTAAGAAATCGGGCCTCGATTTCAATAACGGACATTGACGTGCTGGAGCTCGCGCGTCAATTGACGATTATGGACTCGAAGCAATTCTGCGCGATCCAACCGTACGAATTGATTGGGCTGGCATGGACGAAGAAGGACAGCCGTGTAGCGGTGAATGTGCGCAACATGTCCGCGTTTTCGGTGAACATCACGACTTGGATAGCGGAGCAGATTGTCTACGAAACGGATGTGAAGAAGCGGGCTGGGATTCTCAAGTACGCGATCAAGCTAGCAGACAAATGCTCGCAACTGAACAACTACAACACTCTGATGTCGATTCTGGGCGCGATCAACTCGACGACGATCGAGCGACTGTGGAAGACGTGGGCGCTCGTACCGAACCGCCACAGAGTTGTCCTGAGCGAATTGCGAAAATCGTCGGACCATAAGAGAAATTATGCCGAGTATCGAGCACGACTGCGCGATTTGGCACCGCCTGCAATTCCCTTTGTTGGACTGTATCTGACGGATCTGGTATTCACAGCCGATGGAAACCCGGACTATCGTCGACCACTGCTTGTGTTGGACAAGGAGAATCCGCCCCAGATCATTAATTACGACAAGTATGCGCGATCGGTGCGCATAGTTCGGGAAATGCAACGATTCCAAGGGCAGCCGCACGCATTGCAAGGGGTGGCAGAGGTGCAGGATTGGGTGCGGGAGGGAATGGAGAAGGGAAGGAGTGGCGGTGATGTTGCCAAGCTGTTTGAGCAGAGCCAGTTGATAGAGCCACCAGCGGGTGTGGCGATGGCTGCAGGAGCTGGCGGCCTAGGGGCTGCGGTGAATCATGTACCACTGTCGCCGGTTCAAGAGGAGTTTGGAGCAGGCGCACGCGGATGATGAAATTGCATTTGTATTGCGTATTGTATATCGTGAAAGGCAGCATAGCTAGCCTTGATGCAACATTCCCTTATTAAGCCGTGGAGGATAGCAGAAGGGTGTTCTGGGCACGGTCAAGGATGACGGCGCCTAGCGTCCAGCCAAGGTCACTGCCGCCCAAGTCGTTGCTCCACCGAATGGGCTGCGAGAATGGGATGCGAAATGCGAGGGATGCGAGCTGTACCATATAGACGGCCTCAAAGCACACCCGATACAACTCGTCCTCGTCCTTGATATGACCAAAGTGGGAACGAGCCGTGGTGATGTCGAGAACGGTGCAGAGGCGGTTGGATGTGTCGCGGAGACACGACAGCGGTGCGGTGTGATCGTTCTCAGCCGTAGCACATTTGAGCTTTTTGGCCATACGAGCAAAGCTTGACACCGCGTAGATAGGCATGTGCGAAGGAATGACGGGCTGGTAGACACCAAGGACGGAGCAGGGTGGTTGAGAGCAGAGCGGGGCGGGGGAAGGCAGCAGCAGGGAAGAGCGGATGAGGCGAGCGCAGGCTTTCGGGGAGCCGGTGCCTTGCACAACGACGGTGGTATCGGTGGACGTTCCCGAGGCGCTATCGACATTAATGGCGGTGACGTTGTAGGGTGCCGTGGTGGCAGAAGCCACGCGCCAAGAGCATGGATCTGGGATAGGCATGTTCTCGCCCCCACCGGACTGCTTAGACTTGAGCGCGGAATAGTACCGCCCACGGGCTTGCACTATACCAAGGCGTAGGTATGAGTGGGTGTAGATGGCGCGTGGCAGGGCGCCCGGCAGCTGTAGGGGGTAGCCACCAACAAGCGGTGGCTGGTCTTTGGGCGGCTCGAACGCAATCTGCGTACTCGCACCCCCGAGGTCAACGTACGCCACGGTGGAGAGTGTGCTCGATACCAGTCGGTGGCTCAGGTGATTGGCAGTTAGCCAGCCACTAAGGGCCTCTTGATCGCCGGAGATGGTCGTGGCCGCAGTATGCTGGTCAACGATAAATGGAGTGTGTGCACGCATGGCAACGCGAGCTGCGCGCATGAGAGCAAGGCGGTGAGTCTCAGAGACGAGACGCATGCCGGCAGTGGCGCGCAGGGCAATGACAGTAGCGTTGTGATGGCTGGCTGGGATGGCATTGGTGGCGGCAACGAGCAGCGGCGTAAGATAGGCGTCTACAGCCTCAGGATCGAGTGAGGCAATTCCAGGCTTTGTCTCAACCGACCACTGGTCGGAGCGGGTGACATCCGTGGGCAGAGGAGTGATGGCGATGGGATGAGCCGCAGGCGCGGTGTAGATGTAGATGCGTGTGCCGGTCGACCCAGCGTCCATGATGACCGAGTATTGCGTGGTATCGTCTATGACGGGGGGTGAGGAGGCGGTGTCGACTGAGGCTGAGGCTGTGGCCGCGGCCAGGGCAACGGCGGCGAGCAAGCGCAGGAGCATCACGGGCGTCAGAATGGTTGATAAGGGCCACGTGGAATACGCAGTCAGCGAGATCGTAGTGAATAGCTGTGCAAGACAGCTTATGAGCCTGCTGAGGGCTGCGGCACGTGGCCGGACTTGATCATATGTTGTATCTGACCATGTGTCATAGCGCGTCACACAGGTAATTAATATGTGCACACGTGGCAGATTCGATTCGTGTAGCCGTTTCCCGATTTGGCTCACGATTCATTTCGTATTTCGATATGGCATTCCCCTACAAATGTCCTCCGCTGAACCCACGCCCCGCGTCACCATCTACGGCTCGTCTGTTTCCGGCAACCGCAAGGTCAAGGACGCGCAAACCCGTGCCACCAATGCCCTCCTCGCAAACAAGATTCCCTCTGTCTTCCGCGATGTCGCCGCGGCCGAGCAGGACAAGGCCTACATGCGCAGCAAGAACAACGGCGCAACTGCCCTTCCCCAGTTCTTCACTGACGGCGAGTTTCGTGGTGTGTGGGAGCAGATGGAAGAGGCCATCGAGGGTGGGTATGTGCATGAGTTTCTCGGACTGGATCAACCAGCGCCTTCTGCCGCATCTGACCAAGGTGCCTAATCGAATGCACTGCGCTATTCACACGAACCAGGAACTGCGCACCAGACACTATGCGCATGTCTGTCGAATCACATCCAGCACACTCACCGCTGCAGCTGTGAAGCACGAGAAGCAGACAACCGATTTCTACTTTTACAAGGACAATTACGCTCCCAGACTATTCCGCATCGGCATATCCCTGACCATTGGAGAAAACTGGGCTCTGAAGCTCGTCGGTCGGCGAGTCGGGATCACCGCTCTGGGTCTCCTCTATGGGAGGTGAAGGCTGCGGCGGCATCTGCGGCACGAATGATGACTCTTCGCGCGGCTCAACCTGCAAGCTCAGGCTATACAACGCATCGGAGTCGCCACCCGAGACGCTGCTCTCGAACGACTCCTTGAGCCAGGTAATCATTTCCGGCACCTTGGTCAAGTTGTACCGCTGTTGAAACTTCCTCATATCTTGGATGATGCGCACGGTCTTGACGTACTTGTCGAAATTGACCAATTGCTTGGTCTCTGGCTGACCAGGGACAAAGCCTGGCGGGCGTCGGAAGTTTGGATTGCCATCATCCATGAACACAACGTCCGTGAGGTAGAGCCCAAAGAATGGAATACATGGCGGGTCCATGGCACGAATTCGCGCCCGATACTCGGCGTAGTTGCGGCTGTGATCGACGGCTTTACGAAGCTCGTTCAGCGTTATCATGGACTTTGACTTACTTGATAGGTACTAGATAGTGTCAGCCCATTGTCAGCTTAATGTCAGCGTAGCCGCCGCCTAACTTACCGCCCAAGTCTTGCGAAGGCGGTCAATCGTCGACGAGTTGAGTGCACAGAGAACGGCAACGAGAGAGTTAAAGTTGCCCAGGACAAAACATTTTTCGGCCACCTTGATGAAGAATTTGATAATGGCAGAGCGCTTTCGTGCCTCGGGCTCCTTCAAAATGGTTTCGGCGACCCACGTGGTGATGTTATTGGTCAGCGAGCTCATCGCACGGACATTGACAGCAACGGTGCTCTCCTTGTTCATAAACTCTTGGCCGACCAGCTCAAATGCGTGAATGGCGCAAAAATGCGTGCTGTCCAGCAGTGTGAGCTGCCGTGCAAGTTCGAGAGGGTCAAGGTCGACCACGTTCACCTGGCGCTGACGCAGGTTATTGAGCTGCTGCCGAGTTATGACTGGCGTCGGCGCTTCTCCCGACTTTTCACTGGACGTAGCGGCAAGAATTAATCGATCAATCGACTTTGACCGCGACATTCGAGCAGTATTGGAGCGGGCCGCAACCACGGTAACAGCGGGCTGCGAGCCTCGGCTGCTCTACAAGACACATCAAGCAAGATCATTGCAACATTTGCAGCAGTACTCGATTTTGAATCAAATCGCCAAGCCGGGCAGAGTTTGACGGCATTGCCTCTCGGATGGTGCCATTCTGCGCGAAATCGATCATGAAAGGAATCGCGGCATCATCAACGCTGTCGAAGAAGTATTCCATCAGCCACGTTTTGAGAATGTTGAACACACGCAGCCGTGTCGGCATCTGCTTTCGTTGTCGCCAATTCGCAAGTTGCTCAGGAGCTAGGCCGTCGGGAGATGGACGATCGTAGCGCTCGACTAGGCACTTGAAAAAATGCTCAGGAGTGGCATAGCAGCGGAAGGTCAGCATAAAGACCATGGAAAACTCGGCATCTTATGATCAGCGTCAGTGAAGGCAAAGGAAGCGCAGCGCACCAATGGCAGTGTCGTGCAGCGTCAGTCGCTCGACCAGGGCCTCAAATGTGCCGCCGGTCACGCCGTTCTCCAAATTAAACGTAACGTCGTCTGGCTGATAGTCGTAGCGTAAATACCATGGTGTCGTGTTATCAACGTCTTGGGCACCAGGTGTCTGACCGTCAAAGAATTTAATGACGCTGGCGCCCTTCGGCGCTGCAGGCTGGGCAGACGATACGGGAGACTGAGGCAAACTCAGAGGCGCGACAGCATTCGAATACTCTTGGCCGGGGCGAGGGGAGCTTGATATGGACGATGCCAGTCCATATCCCGCCTGATGCTGGAACACACCAGCACTTGCGCTCCGATTCATGGCCATGTCGATCGAGCCGGGAACCTCGCCGGCAGCATGGGCTAATCGACGATACGGCATGGTGGCCGATGGCTGATGGAGTGGGATGGCACTCGGAATCGGATTGGACGAGGCAGCGAGTGCCTGGGCGCGAATCGCTGCAGGGGTTTGGGCAGACGACTGCATCGTTGTTCGACGCGGACCAGGCGCAGGATGTGACGGACCAGAGTTCAGCTGCTCATTTGATGGGGTTTGGTTGCGAGCTGCCATGTGCTGCAGACTACGAGTCTTGCGACGGAGCGCAAGCAGATCTGTCGTTGCGTTCGTAGAGATGCCTGCTTTGAAGCCAACGTTATTGGCCAGCAGCACCTCGACGAGTTCGCGTCGGCGCACAACGACCTTGGCGCAGTCCACCACCGAATCGGTGCAAAGCAGGATATCACGCACGGTCATGAAAATGTTCTCGATAAAGTTGACTGGTGGGAGCGCACCGCCAACTGCCATACGCGCCGAGTTGAGCAGGTCGTTGAGCAGATTATAGAGCGCATCGCGGCGCGAGCCGAACTCTTCCAGCGGATCCTCGAGTGACTGGCGAATGGTGCGCGCTGGTATCGTGCACTCGTCTTCGGAAGTGGCGTCGTCAGCATCTGGGGTGAGCAGGTCGTCGGGTGCGCGAAGATCTTCCAGAAAAGAAAGCAGCTGCCCCGTCTTGTTCACTGTGTCTTTGACGCCAACAAGCAACGCGTCTGCAGTCAGGCGCTCCGACACCGGCTCGGACGAGTTGGGAGACTGCGAGACTGCGTGCAGCTCGAGCGACACCCGGCGCATCAGCTCGCCACCAACGCGGTTGATCACGCGACGATACTCATCAAGCTGGGCTATAAAAGCCTCTTCGCGGGCCTTGGCGCTCGTTTCGCCGAGAAACGGGAGGTTGCTTTCGTTGGCAGCGTCTGGACTGTGCGGAGCAGCATTGTTTGTCGGTAGCAGCCTGATGCGTTCTCGCTCAAGGGCCTCTGGGTCGAGGAGGAGCGGGAAATTCTCGGTCAACTTAACAAACTGCTTGATGCTATGGAGCACGGCCATGGCCTGATGGCGAAGGTGGTGCACAGCATCCGAAGGTGGCCAGACACCGAGCGCGACGCGGGCCGCAAGAGCGAGCTGATTCAAAGCACCGACAATTTCACGGCGTTTTTCGGCCAGAGAGGGATTGTCGTGCAGTGCGGGCGAGTTTTCCTGCAGGATGCCGCAGTAGGCAAACACCAGGCGGCAGGAGAGCGAGACGTCATTTGTAAGGCGCGCGAAACGAGACTTTGAGCTGGCTCCTGCGACGGCGAGTTCCGAAATGGGCTGGATAATGCAGTTGACGAGGGCATCAAACGTGGGCTCCGACGTGGTGTCGATGTGCTGATCGACGGGTGAGGCGGACGTCGCGACGGGCAGAACGGACATTGCTGCATAAATCGGAGCGGTGTTTGGCGGAAGACTCTTTTCGGTTGGATGCGGCCGACCAGTAAGCGTGGGCAATCGCGGGCGCATTGACTGAGATGCCGCACCATTGGTGTCGATAGAAAGCTGATGGCTGCGAGGAGAGTGCGACGAAAAGGGGCGGTCATCCGCCGGACGCACATCATCGATATTCCAAGTGGTGGCATCGGTGACGGTGTTATGATAGAATACACGACCGTCGGCGGTAAACACTGCCTTCCAGTTGGCGGGTAGGGCGGCGAATCCGCCACGATTCTCGCCACTGGCAAGATCCGTGATGGCGGCTGCAGGCGATGTGACTGGATAGCCCACGATCGATGACACCCCTGTGCTGCTTGCACCATTGGTGGTCGGCCCCGGCTGGGACTCGCTTTCCATCATGGCCAACTCCGCCAGCGCCTTCTGAGCGATGCTTTCTGGAGCATTGCCGACGTACTCGCTGGGGAACCACCCGCGCTGGCCACTGCATACTCCGTCCCACCATCCGCTCGCATCTCTGTTAAACACAAGGAGAATATCTCCGCGACGAAAAGGCAGGCATCCGGGCTCGGTGGGGCTGTACGTGTGCAGCGCTAGGGAGGGTTACAGGGCGCAGGACGTGGTGTGGGAACGTACCCTGCACGACATCGACGGATGTTTGCGGACCTTCCGTTAGCATTGGTCCAGTGGCGTGTTGCATTCTTCAAAGCGAATACGGAATCGGGGCAAAGGACGGAGATAATGGCGCCAAGGCAAGGTGGAAGAGCACGATAGCGATGCAGCCAAGAGGATGCCACGGGGTCTGACACCCACAGTTAAGCACCAGCGGTTGCTACAGGGGGAGCGCCGGCGAAGGGAAGCCTGCGGCGAAAATTCGGGCGTAGACAGGAGGCGTTGCGGGTCGAGCAGGGTGTGAAGATGGCCGCGACAAGTTGAGAAAAGCAGCCATAAATAAAGCGCTGCACCGAGGAGTGAGTGCCGCCGGCCAGACTACCCTGGAGCTGCTCCAGAATGGCTCCGATTGCATTGCGCAGATTGGTCGATGCAGGTAAGCCATGTGTATTCGGCGCTGCTGACTGCGCCTGAGCGAGTGTCAACTGGCCAATCAGGTGGCAGCATGATGCCTCGGCTTGCCTCATCTGCCCTTCCCGCCAACGACCTGCGGCTCGCTGCGAACCTGTAAAATTTCAGCGTAAGTATCTGTGCGCGGCCCCATTCCGCTTCATTTGACCCGACTGTAGTGCATTCCCGCTATGAAGTCGTCGTGGGGGTTCAAGCGCAATAAGGATTCAAACGTATGTCCTGCGTCGCGGCCCTCCCGCGACTGCCCTCCTCCGCTCACCACGCTTATTCTCCCCTAGTCTGACGCATCCTCTCCGCTCGAGACCCAGCATGTCGATGGCATACCGCGTGGGCACCAGATCCTGGGCAGGAGTAAAACAACGCCGCTGCCCGACATCGCCGTCTATGACAACACTGCTGCATTTCATGCCGGTGAATGCGCGAATAATATGGTGTCGCCGATGCCACAGGCATGGTCCGCGTCACCCGCTCCGGTCTCTGCAACGATTTACCAGTTCCCGGACACGGTAGCACCCACACAGCCCGCCCCATCCTCCAACGACGAACTCATCCTCAACACTGCATCGCAATACATGCGCAATCTCGCCGAACTCATCTACGCAGCAGAAGAGACCGCCGCCACCCAGCAGCATCCCGTGCTGGAAATGACCGATATCGCCGCCACCTCGCTCAATCTCTGCCAAGACCTTGTCAAAGCCGTTACCTCCCTGCGTGTCCCCGGATCCCTCTTGTCCTCTCCCCACCGCACTGCAAGCGATAAGCTCGCGCTCAGCTGCAAGGATATGCGCAAGCGAAAGGACGAGTTTGAGCGCCAGGCGAAAAAGGTTCGTGAGCTCGTCACCAAGATGAACTCGGTCAGCGCTCGCGAGGAAATGAACGCTATCAAGGATTCCACCATGGCAATGGTGTTTCTACGCGAGCGAGCCGATAATATGGTCGCGTGTGCTGAGATCGTAGTGCAGTGCAAGGCCGAGGTTGTGTTCCTCAACAGTCAGCCGGCGCCACTCGTCTCATCCTCCACCATGCCATTGCCAAGGAGTCATGGCCGAGCCAGCAGTGATCTGCCGCTACCGTCCTTTATTCCTCCCCGTAGCAGCTCCCTCGAACGTAATGGCGATGACAGCGGCGGACCGCCATCCTCCACTGGCCTCAGTGTCCTCGGTTTGCGTCCTCGTGCCGCAACGGATCTTGGCCGTGGACGCGACAACACAGTCAAGGATACCGGTCTGCTCCATCTTGGGCCAGAAAGGGAAAAGAAGCGATCCATCTCACCCATGCCTGGACTCAATACCCTCAAGGGCATGCTGCGCAGACCGTCGGTTCCCAACGTGGATGCAGCGACGCAGCCTTCCTCCGCTCGCAGCGAAACCGACTCATTTCCCGCGGTTTCCAGCAGTCCCTTTTCAGGCGGGTTCTTCATGCGCCGTCCATCAGCTCCAGCTATCGTGCATAAGCATATGTCCACCAAGTCAGATGCCAGCGACCACTCGAACTCGCGGCCTCGGGAAGGCGGCGACGACAGTGACAGCGATAGTGACAGCGATAGCTCTCTTCTGAGTGACCCACAGCAAGAAGACAATGTGGATGATTCAGACGTTGGCAATCATCCGCAGAATTCTGCCGAGGCTGGATTAGAACGTCATGTCACTGACGATCCAACGAATCACGATGCAGATGCTGAAACGCAGGCGGCTGCAGCGCGTACTGCTGGTGACAAGTCCACGACACCATCTCCTACTCGTGAGAGCGAAGAGGCAGCAAGCTCCAACGACGAGCACAGCTTGCTGGAAGACTCGGACGACGAGTACATTGACTCCGAGGAGGAGCGGGAGCGGATTCTTGCTGCTTCCAAAGTACGCAAGGCGTCCAAATTCCTCGGAATGGATGAAGAGGATATCCAGGAAGCGCAGGTTACCATCATTGTAAGTACAAAGCAGGTTCACACTGTCTGTCTCACTACCCTGGCAGACGGAGCGCGAATGGTTTTTGAACTACGACTATGGCTCCAAGGATGTCACAATCAACATGGAGGGCGATGTCACCGGAGCCACTGTTGATGCTCTCATTGAGCGCCTTACCATTCATGACTCGATGCCGGACCTGAATCTCTGCAAGGCCTTCTTTCTCTGCTTCCGCTGCTTTGTCAATCCAGTCGTATTGGCCGAAAAACTGGAGGCTCGGTTTCGTATTCAACCGCCGGATGGGCTTGTCGAGGGCCCGCTGGCGCTCTGGCGAGAGAGAAAGCAGACTCCGATCCAGACGAATGTGATTTCAGCGCTCCGCAGTTGGCTCGAAAACTATTGGATCCCAGACACAGATGACGACGCGCTGGAGGATATCCTCGAGTTTTTACAGCATGACGATTTGGAAGAATTCCCCGGCACCGAAGGCCTGTTAGATTTGGTTGAGCGACGAGTAAGTCGGTGGTCGTATAGGCAGATCTCAACTGACTGGCTGTGCTAGATGGAGCTGGATGCGGACGATCCAACCAAACCCAAACTGGCATCGCTGCGATCGCGGAAGGAGGCGTCCGAAAAGATGCTTGGCTTGTCGGATTCGGTGCCGTCGACTTTCAAAGTGCCCGCCAATCCGATTGACATTGACCCGGTCGAGATCGCCAACCAGCTGACGCTGATGGATAGTCGCCTGTTCAATGCCATCACGTCACGCGAGCTTGTGGGTCAGGAATGGTCGCGGAAGAAAGGCAGCCTGGCTGTTAATGTGCGGGCCATGTCTACGCTTGCGACGCAGATTACGACATGGGTTCAAGAGATGATTCTGTTTGAAGAGGATATAAAAAAGCGCGTCAGCACGATCAAGTTTTTCCTCAAGGTCGCCGATGTAGGCTGCAGCTTTTTTCTGATTTGCCTTGACACGATTAGCGATGTCTTGTCGTCAACAATTACGACACGCTTTTTGCAATCATGACCGGACTCAATATCTCGAATGTTCAAAGATTGAAGAAAAGCTGGAAGCTTCTGCAGCCAAAGTACATGGCGCTCCTGGAAAAGCTGCAGGCTTCGTCGGACTACTCGCGCAACTATGCAGCCTATCGACAAACGCTCAAAACACTATCGCCGCCCTGTCTGCCATTCATGGGCGTATACCTCACAGATCTGACCTTTATCGACGATGGCAATTCGGGTGTGCGCCGAACGTCGGACGTCGATCGAGTCATGATCAATTTCGGCAAGTATTTGCAGACGGTGCGACTGCTGAACGATATCCTTCGATTTCAAGTCGACGATGCGTACAAGCTGCCGGATAACCCAAATCTGCAGCTGGCAATCAAGCGCTGGGTGGAGAACTCTTTTACTGGGGGCGATGAGAACAAGCTGTATGAGCAAAGCCTGAAAGCGGAGCCTCGCGGATCGTAAGTGCAGTAATATATGGCTTGTGTAATGCGGCTCAGAGGCGGTTTGCTCAGGGCATGCAGCCAATCCCATAAAGCATGTGCAAGACAGTACTCCCCTGATGCCCAGGACGGGGGCCGGGTGTTAACGCGGTAATAGAGAATGTATGAGACGACGATGTAGCGCAAATGATCGCTGAACTCGGGTCAACGGTAAAATGAATTTGTCACTCCTAATTTATCAGCTCCTCGCTCCGACACCACGTATATACCGCCAATCATTACACCGCCCTATACCAACATGCGCGTGTTAATTTCACATCTGTCGACGATTGTACTGCTGGCTGTTGTCACGGCGCCGCTCTCTGCGGCAGTGGGCATCGACCTCTCCACTGCAGAGGCTCCCGTGGAGTCGCCGGTGCATTTTAATGCCGCGTCCCAGTCTGACTCGGCAGTGGCGCCCCTTCATACTGCCGCTGTCGCGCCGCCAACGTCGGTGCGCACTACTGCTGCCCCATCTCCGAATCAGCGCACCACTGCCTCCGTCGCCCATCGTCCAGTTCCGCGCGTTGTCCCGGACGGCCGTGGCGGGTTCCGCCCCGCACCACCCTCAACGATACAGCCCACCAACATCCGTGATTTGCCCCCTGGTCCGGCGCCGAATGGGAGACGGTGGGTAAGGGGTTCTCGAGGCGATTGGCATCTGGTTGAGACTCTTCCGAGCTCTCAGGCGGCGATGCCAAGCACTGGCACGACCGCGAACGCTCCGTCGTCGAGCAGGTCTGCTACTCCGCGTCCGCGTTCCAACGCTACTCGGCGTCCATCGTCTAGTACCTCTCAGCGCGCGTCCAGTCGCCCGAGCTCTACCGCACGCCCACGCCCGCCGGCACCGGCTCCGGCTCCTGTGCGCCCTTGAGCGTACTCGTAAGCCTGATGCTGTGCATCTTGCATGTGCTAGTGCCTAGTGTGTGTGTGGTAAAATGGGCCGTTGGTATGACGCACCTGGTGTGCTGCAGCCGACCAGCCTCGGCTGCATAAACTAGACGCCGGTAGTTATTTTATTCTGCTTATCCAATATAACAACGAACAAATAAGCAAGCTGGGATGGTGGTAGCATATGTCACTGTTCGTTCGCAAGAAGTGCACTTTCACACCAACATTCCCATCACGAGGCATGGCAGACACCTGTCGGCATATTCTATTCACATTGCCCAACAACACTGTAATAGAAGCCAGTGCAATATCCTAGAACTTCTCAGCACTCGGCCGCAGCTCCAGCTCCCAAGTCCAGGTAGTAGGATTCTGTGAGCACAGCCGCCAGTACTCCTCCGCCACCGCATCCACATCCAGCATCTCCGTGGTAGCCTTGTTCGGAAACCAGGCACGCACGCGCGGGGTACCGATCAACCCGTCGAGCACGACATGCGCCACATGTATCCCGCGCGGGCCAAATTCCCGAGCCAGGGACTGCGAAAGCGCGCGGGCAGCGAATTTCGATGGCGCGTACGCGGCAAATCCTGATGATCCACGCAATGCGGCCGTCGCGCCCGAAAAGATGATCGTTCCATGGCCACGCTCCAACATTCCCGGGAGGACGGCGCGCGCGGCATGGGAGGCGCCAATGCAGGCCACCGCGAGGTTGTGCTCCAGCTCGGCCTCGGTGGTCTCCAGAAACGGTTTGGGGGAGAATGGCGGCGCAGGGTTGTACAGCAACACATCGACGGGGAGCTCGGACGGGAGAGAGGCAAAGCCCTGGCGAATAGAGTCGGCGGATGTCAAGTCGACGGGAATGCTCAGCGCCCGACCCCCGGCAGCTTCGATGGAGGTCTGCAGCGCGGTGAGGCTGTCCAGGCTGCGGGACATGAGTGCGACGGTGTAGCCTTCGCGAGCGAAGCGGTGCGAGAGGGCGGCGCCGAGGCCTGGGCCTGCGCCGATAACAGCGGCGATGGCGTTGCGCGGGGACATGGCGTGGGAACAAGTGGGGCCCTTGGTTACCGGATTGCTCTCGTAGCCAGCAGAAATACGGAGCGATACTATTTCGGTGCACAAACATAGCCACCACAACTCCATGTACACGCGGAATGTCCTGGTCCACTACCATCCGGAGGTTAGTTCACCCAACTGTCCAAACTGTCCAGGAATTTGCGAAGATGTGGACCACCATTTCCAAAGCTGCCCGGCCACCTCTGCTCCCCTCTGGCGCTTTGTCCTGAATATGCTCAATTATCAAATAGCCCTGGATTGTGATTGGATCTGGTCTGGTCTTCCAAGTCGCAAAGGAATGCTCTCGGACTCTGCCTGCAAGATCGCATGGGCCGTGGCCATCTGGGCTATCTACCATGTATACACTGAGGTTATCTTCTTGGGTACCGAGAACTCCGACTCAAGATGGCCTGGATCACAGAATGCAAGACGGTGCTCTATGGCAAACGCCGCGCTGCCGCCGCCAAGTCCAATACTACTAGTTTTGACTGCTCATGGGAGCCTTTCAATCAAGCATTGCGTCTGGCACACAAGAATGTTGTGTAGAATGTTGTGTATTTGTAATGCCGTTCAAGTCAAATGAATCGCGAATTGATCTCTCTACACCGGTTGCTCCTCCTCCTTCTTCTCCGGAACTTGCACCGACGTGCCCTAGGCAAGCCCGTGCAGCCAAGCTGTTCAAAGCCTTCGCACGCGTCAACGCATCACTCCGGGACCAGGGTGGATGGACTCGGTGGGCATGGCCAGTGTAACGCCCTGGCCCGGCAGCATGCCAGGGTGAACTTGCCCAGTCAGCTGGACTTTACGTTGTAGCTCAGTGGACGCAGCATTGCCGAAGCAATGAAATTCAATTAGAAAGCCAGTCATCTGGCACCGCTATATTTTCCGCTGAACCGCGCAAGCCACCAGGGCCTACTGCGGCATAGCTAGGCAGCGCGGATGCCGACAGGCTTTGGAGTTTTGAGAAGCTTCGATCGAGGATCACAGCACCCATCGTCCAGCCCAACTCCTTTCCTTCCCAGCGATCACTCCATCGGATCTTCCGCTTCAAGGGAATCCGGAACGCAGTTTGAGCGATCTGCACAGCAAAGTTGGCAATGAAGCACATGCGGTGTAGCTCATCCGAGTCCTTGATGGTCGGGTATTTTGCCATGGCATCGTTCAAGCTCATCCTGCACCGCTCGTTTACCGCATTGGAGAGGCATTGGAGCGGCGCAATGTAGTTGTTACTTTCCGTGGCGCATCCCATCTGCTGGGCCATTTCAGCAAAGTTTGACACGGCATGGATTTCCATATGCTCGGGAATGCTGGGCTGATAAACGCCATGAATGGCACACGGAGGTTGCGAGCAGAGGATGGGCGATGCGGGCATAAGCAGTGCTCTACGAATGTTTAAAGCGCAGGCTCTCGGGACGCCGGTGCCGATGAGGTTGACCTTGTTGGTGGTGGCCGTACCTAAAATATTGTCGACGTGTATTGCAGTTCCGGTGTACGGTGATCCCTTCCAAGCACATGGATCCGGAATCGTGCTGGCTTTCGGGAACAATTTTTGCAGGTATGCATAGTAGCGTCCACGGGCCTGGACAGCGCCGAGACGCAAGTATGAGTGTGTATAGACGGTGCGTCGCGGCGAATGTGGCAGCATTAGTGCAAAGTCGCCAACGAGCGGGGGCTGGTCCGGTGGCGTCTCGAACGCGATCTGGGTACTCGCACCGCCAAGGTCGAGGAATGCCACAGTGTTGTTGCCGGAATCAAGCGAGGGGTCCACAGTATGTTGGGGTGAGGGGTCCACAGTGTGTTGGGGCGAGCTGTCCTTCTCGGCAAGTCGATTCAGCAGGCTGTTGGCTGTGATCCACCCGCCAATGCCCTCCAGCTCACCAGAGATGGTGAATGCAGAGGTGTTTGGATCAACTTCAAACTTTGTCTGTCTGCGCATGGCAAGGCGTGCTGCCTTCATAATGTCGATGCGATCTTGCTCCGGAATCAAACGCATTCCAGCGGTGGCGCGCAGCTGGATAATGGTGGCTGGATGGCATTCAGCGGGAATGCGCTCGCTGGCAGCCTGGAGGAGCGGCGCGAGGTAGGCGTCCACCTCCTCGGCCTTGATGGAGGAGATGCCGGGGAACTTTTTCACGGCCCACTGGACCTTGGAGTGATCGTTTTGCGGAAGCGGAGTAAAATCGACTGTCGATTTCGGCGACGTGTATATTGCGATGCGCGTGCCGGTCGACCCGGCGTCCATGATGACGGAGTATATGATTGGGGCGGCAAGGCGACCAGAGGCAGTTGAAGTCGGCGCGGCAGCAAATGCGGCGGGGAGATTTCCAACGGCGCCCTGGGGATGTGAAGCGACATTGACGGATGCCGCGAGTGCCAGAACCAGGGCAACGGCGGCTATATGCAAGCGGAGGAGCATGGGGTTGGCGGTGGAGAGTTGTGTCGCAAAGGCCGGGCCAGTTGTCGGGCTTCCCCAGTTTATGCTCGCCAGGCTGCAAATCTCGTGCATTGCAGGTTCTGCAGTCACTTGAAGCGGCTGCTGTGTGTAGCACTGGCGCACCAGCCAGCATTCTCTTTTATCCATCCTGATCACTACACCACTGTCACCGCTACATGAATTCTCTCGCATAAGAACACCCAATCTTCATTTCACGAGTCCATGGATCAACACACGCTCCACGTTCCAGACAGTCCAACAACAACAGCCAGCGCAGCCGTCGACAAGTGTACTCGGCCAACTCCTGTACTCGCCTCGGCCTCCACCTCTATCGGCTTGGGCTTGACCGTCAGCTTCTTGGTCACGTTCTTTTTGCCCTTGCCTGGCTTGGTCGCATTGCGTGTCGCATTGTGTGTCGCATTGTGTGTCGTGTTCCCTGCCGCGTTCAGGTGCTTGCCCGTTTTGACTGGGTAGATGTACTTGGCCCCAGGCCTTGGCGTAGCCGCCGTCTTTGGATCTAGACTGCCTGGCAAAGGCTGCTGCGCTCGCGGAATCTCGGACGATCTCTCTTGATTCAGCGCCTGCTGATTAGATGGTGCAATCGGCAAGGCAATCGAGCTCACAGGTTCCTTGGTCACCATGAGAGGCATTGGTGCAATGGCCATTGGTCGCGGTTCCATTGTCGACTGCAGCACAGGGCCAGGATCAGGTCCTCGGGTTTCTGACGAGAGCAGTTGCTGGTGCTGCTGCTGTCGTGAATCAAAAGCCATAGGGGTTTGGACAGATGGCGCAGCGTACGGCACAGACTGCGATATCTCGCGTTGAACGGTCGGCCTTGTTCTGGGCTGTGCCTCGTCGAGCAGGACTGCAAACGTTGGCTGCTCCTGAGACAGCGAGCGTGGGACCTCGGGCAGCGTTGCCAAGCCTGTGCCTGGGCGAGTCTCGGGGGCTAGGAAGGCTTGTGGCTGCGGCGCAGACAATGATGGCAGGCCGTCATCCCCAGCGTGCGTGATCAAGTTCTGAGGCGCTTGATTGGATTCGAGCGGCGCGGAAACCGGTGGATTGGTCCTCTCAATCGTTGATATGAACGATTCCGGGTGATGAACGGCAACAGGCACTGATTGCGCTGATGGAACAAACTCCATACGAGCTTGCTCGTTCGGAATCACGAAGGCCTCCGACATCCCGGTCGGCGACGAGGACATCTCACTAGGTAGAATTCCATGCGACTCTGGGCTGGCAGTATGGATGGGCTGTAGGTGCCGGATCTCGGACTGTATCATTGGATGCACACTTTGAGACAGCTCGATTCTCCTGGGAGGCCCTGACACAGAGCTCAACCTGGGCGACATGGGCTTTGCCGGCTCTGTCGATCCTAGCGGCGTAATGAAAGGAACAACGATCTGACTCGGTTGCTCTCGCAAATGCGTGGCCGCGAGATGCGCCTCAGACTCGTATTCAGTGCTTGGCTTGAGAGCCGGCGATGTCGTTAGCTCAGCAGCTTCCAGTGGCACCATAGACTGCTGGACTGGGGCAAATTGCGACGGCGATTTAATTTCGACGGATTCGTGCACTGGCTCAGCAAACCGTGGTGTTGAAAGCTCCTTGAACTCCCTCGTCGGTACCTCGAACTCGCTCAACGTAGCAACGCGAGGAGTTTCAGCATGGCCTATCTTCTGTTGCTCGCGTGGAGAGCCTACGGCCTGGTATGGGGCGGTGTATAGCGGAATTGTCGCTTCCGTAGACACTTGTCCCGGCTGCACGTCCAGTTGAGGCGATTGTGCCCATTTGAGCTGACCAAGCTCTACCCTTGGCGAGTGCACGAACATTGGCGCCCTCGGCTCTGCTGATTGAAAACTTGGAGACGTGGCGGTCATCTTGGACGGCTGTTCGTGCGGATCCTGGGGCGTGATATACTGTGGCGCTGTGACGTCCTCGTTTTGCTCCCGCTGCGAGTGGAACGAAGGCAGAGCTGAGGCCAGTGGCGGTGACAGAGCTGAAAAAGCTTCCAATTTCTCATCGCCAGCGTGTCTGTAGGGAGAATCGACAAGGACGTGCTCGTATGGAGATCGAACGCGACTGCCCTCGGGCATCGAAGCAACGAGCTGTTCGGTGACTGCAGACGGTGCAACCAGCTGCTGCTTGAATTCGGTCACTGGGGAGCTGAGTACGATGGGCTCAGAAGGCTTCGATCTCAGCACCTGATCTGCTTCAACAGGAGTCTGCTTCAACGGCAAATCCATCCTTTCGGTCAAAGCAAAGAGCGGCGCACCGGTACCCAATTCTTTTGATTTTTTCTCTGCGACAAATTTGGGCGAGAGCTGCATCGGCAAAGGCACCGGGAAAGCGGTTCCTTGGACGATTGCTGGAGAAGGTATGGCTGACCGTGGTAGCATAACTATCCGCTCGTCCTGCTGCTTTGACGGAGCAGCGATAACGCCGTGATGAGTGCTGATGCGTTCAGTAGGTACTGAAGCTTGCAGAAGCAGCGGAGAGTCTTCGGTCGTCTTGGGAAGTGCCGCGATCGAGCGTTGGGTGAAAGGCGCTGGCCTCTCAACCGTTGCCTCCTCCTGCCTCGTAGCCGTTTCCGAGCTCACCGGGGATACGAATTGGTTTGATGGAGATGGTAGCATCATCGCGGCCTTTTCGCTGATGTCCGCGTCGGAAAGCGCATGTTTGGTGATTTGGGGAGATGCCGCTGACAATTCGGCGTTTTGCTCGACCATCAACCGCCGCTCTTGCGATTCTGGTGCAGCTGTGATGTTTTCCGGGCTCTGGACGCGCCCTTCGTTGTCCTCGCGTGGATCCTGCCTTTGTGCCTCTGGAGCTGCAGCGGGCATTGAGGCCACGAGCATTGGGCGCGCTACGAGCTGATCCTCAGGGCGAACACCAGTCGGCTCGGTCACCACCACTTCACCAATCTAGGCACACGTCGTCAGCAAAGTCTGCCGCATTCATGGATGCTCACCTGATATGGGTCCCTTGCCAGACGAATCGTACTCTGGTACGTTCCCATGGCAGCGCGAGCATCTTTGCTTTGCATCGGTTCTAGCATTCGGCGCTGTGACGCCGTTGCGTACTGCTCTCGGCGATTTACCTGTCGCCTTTGGCCCCCTGTCGCGATATTCCCGCGATTGACAACATCTTGGATCGACGCCTGAAGCTGACTGTGATGCTTTTCTGAACTGAACTGCAAGTCGGTGATTATCTGGCGAAGACGCTCGCTCCGGAGCCGTTGCATCGGATACCCGGCCACAAGCTTGCCGTGCATGAGTTCCTCGTACGAGATAGTATTCTGCGTGCCTCGAGGCGTTTCGGTTGGCTCGCTCTCTTGTTCGTCCTGACTCGGACCATCCTGTTGCTCTCGGCGGCTCGCTGCTGGTTGGATTATGCGGGCAAAGGGAGACATTTGACCTTGGAGTTGCTCCAACAGCGATTGCAGATCGCCAGCCTCCACTTCCAGCGCCGCAGTAGATTGCGGCTGCTGCTCGGGCGCCATACGTCGATATCGTTGCTGAGAAGTCGGAGCAGCAAAGGTGGCAAAGGCGACGACGAGTAAGGTCAGTCTGGAAAGGTGATGCCGCATGATGGTGAGCAGTTCGTGCGTGGGTAGTGCGTGAGTGGGAAGCGGAAGAGGAAAGTAAGGAAGGTCGCTCGTCGGCGCGTTGAAGCTCACTTAAGGCTATTTGGAGCTTGATAGATTGGCATGGCCAAGCTCAAGTTGGGCAGCGCCTGATATATTCAAGCGTACAGTTTGCAGCAGTTTAGGAATTTTTAACTGACAACTTCATTCCTTGTTCGAAAGCGATCATCCTAGAGCGTACCGATAAGACTGCCCATCGCCAATGCCACCATGGATCCCAGAACGGTCGGACGAAGAGCAATTCCGAGGGAGATCGGAGGATTCGTCGTTGATGGCATGTCAGGCTGCGGCCGTGTATCGCTGGGCTTGTCCTGAGTGCTCGAACCTGAGACGCTAGCCGGGCTTTGCTGCGTCCCAGAAGACTTGGGTGCTGGAGGAGTGTTAGCAGCTGGCGTAGCACTCGCCCCAGGGCCAGATGCGGGCTGAGAAGCAGATTTGGCGGCATCCTGTTGCTGCTGTTGTTTCTGAGCCTCGTCCATAATGTTCTGGATCGCCCCGCCGAGTCCGCCCTTTGCATCACCGAACCCAAACTGTGCAAGCGGGTCGCCACCTTGTGTGCCAGAGCTGCCTGGCTGACCTTGCGCTGCAGATGGATTGCCACCACCCGGCTGTTGACCTGGAGAGGCGCCGAACTGATTGGGCTGGTTACCACCTTGGCCTCCAAACGGAGGCTGTCCACTATTGGGATTAAACTGTCCGCCAAGCGGTGAGATGGCATTCTGGTTGCCTGGAGCCGCCTGTCCGCCACCAAACCCGCCAGGCGCTGCGCCTGGGCTGCTGCCCTGCTGTTGCGCTCCTGGGAATGTGGCCGAGCCTTGCCCTAGGTTCTGCGCAGTAGTAAGCATCGTTGTGGCAAGAATGAAAAGGGAAAAAGTCGGAAGAAGCATAGTGCGTGTTGGAAGCAGTGTAAGAAGATGTGGATAGGGGAACTGGGTGTGGATAGGAAGGCTGGGTGTGGAGAGTACAATGCAAATTGTGCTGAATATTAAAGTCGTGGGAATTTGATTGCATCAAATGAGGTGATCAAGCTGAATTTGAATCTGCCTCCCTTCATGCAGCGCCTCCCTTCATGCAGCTCAATGGTGATGTGATTAGAGCAAGAATTTCTCATCACACATATATCTTCATTCTCAATCTGATACTGATCGAGTCCCTCGCGGGATCTAGCATCACAATTTTAGCGTATCCATGAGCGCCCTGAGCTCATCGCCAGTGCTCCTGGGCAGCCCCAGAGGGGGCGTCACATTGGCGACTGGCTCCGTGGGTGATGTCTCCTTGCCGGCATCTACATACGGATTGGTCTTGCCGGGCGGGTAGCAACCGCCCGAGCTGGGATCAATGTTGGCGATATCTGTGGCCGGGTCGTGAAACACAACCCACTGGTCGGCAGGAACGCCGCGAAAATCCCAGCGGAAGCGGGCAGGGGTGTTGATTTCGGCTTCATATTTTGGATCAAAGCCGGTCACTTGGCGAATGTAGATGCACCAGTTTTTGGTGCGCGCGGAGTCAGCGAGCATGGCTTCTCTGAAGAAAGTGCCGTAGATACTTGGATCAGCTAGGAAGAGTGTTAGGAGATGCAAGCAAGGGTGGATAAGACGCTTGCCCTGACCACTGTCGCCTACGAGCATGAATGTCTTGAGGGGAAAATCCTGCAACAGCTGCCGAAGCACCCCAAGCTTGTGCGCCGTGGTATCTCTGAGAGCGTTGATATTTATCGCGCTCTCGACTAGATGCATGGAACCAATCGGAAATTGATTATCTCTGAGGAACGTCTCCACGGGCTTGAGCAAGGCAACGGGCGATCCGGAGAGGTAGTGGAAGGCAGGATGCGAAGCGTGTAGCAGCTTGGCGAGGTGCTGGTAAAGCTGGGACATGCCGGGAACGGCTGCCATGGGATCGATGAAGGTGGACCGGAACAGCCTGGCACGATTCAACACGCCCGAGTTACGGATGGTGTCGTCGATGTCGCTGACGATGGACCAGCCCTGGGGGGAAACGAGCAAGATGTCGCCGGGAGAGGTAGGCACGATGACGGAGGCTGATGAGTGTGCGATGCTACAATAGAGTTGGTAGCGAACCACTGCGCCAGCGTGCAGGTCAGACGTGCTGGAGAGGTCAAAGGAGCTGCCCGGGAGTGAAAACTTGCCAGTGTCCGGCGAAGGCGCAATGGGAACGGTGAAATGATGATCGAGACTGCCATTGCTGGTGCGAGCCTGCTGCCCTTTCGAGCGACCCGAATTCGAGAGACCGTGGTACTTGATGCCAGTGACAACGGAATCGGCTGCCGGCCAAGCAAGCAGGTCCAGTACACGGTGATCAAATGCACTCGCAGCAGCCTGCTTCGCATTCTCCGTCAGTCCACACCTCCACTTTACCATCCACAGAAGCGAGACCAACGCCGAGCGCACAGAGACGGGCTGGAGCGCGACGGGCATTGCATCCTGCACATGCCAGTGTCCGTCGCCATTGACGGCGAGAAAGGCGTACCGCCGCGGCATAGGAATAACGACGGATTTATGCTCAACGAAGGTGAGCCATCCGGATTGCTTTTAGAATGAATGTGGCCATATTGCTAGTTTGCATGCATTGTCCA
>QZWS01000065.1:0-31007 GCA_004114245.1 Zoopage sp. CT-All
CCGCCGCCGCTCCACTGCCCTTCCCCGTATTGCCCTGCATGCCACCCGTCAGCACCAGGCCCTCCGTCGCCGCAGGCACCGTCGTCGTTGACACCAAGGCCATCTCGGCGTCGAAGAAGAGTCTGTCGAGCGATGCTGTTGCCGCGCTGCATGCCCGCCTCGCCGGCTTTTCACGCCTCCTGGCGTGCGCCGTCAACGAGTCGCTCCTTTACGCCCACACCGTCGGTGTCTCCGGCTGCGGGGGAAGCGATGTCGCATCCGACGGCATCGCGGCCTGGTGCTTGGTCACCAAGCCAGCGTCGTCCGTCGCCCAGCAAGCGCACGATGGCGCATACCTCGTCGGCCTGTCGCACGCCCCGATTCGCATCGCAGACAAGACAAATGGCGCGTCGTCCACGCGCGTGGCATACCTCCATCCCGCGGATATCTCGGCCGTCGTATTCCGGGTGGCTGCATCCCGCGCCGCCTTTTTCCTCCGCATCGATCGCTCCGCCCCCGTGGGCGTCGTCCCCGATGAGCTCGACGCCCTTCAGCTCTTCGATTACCTCGCTTCTACGTCCGACGTCTCCGCCGACACCGTAAGCCAGCTGAAGCGCGAGCTTGCCTCGTCGGCCGCACACGCCACTTTCGCATTCCAGCATCCCGCCCCCACCCCTGATATCGCCTCGGCGGCCGCAATCGCCTGGGAACAGTGCATTGTTCAGGGGCATGCAACCCATCCGATGCACAAGGCCCGATGCACCATGCCACCGCTTGCGGCGATCGAAGCAACGCTGGCAGACACCGAAAGTCTGCGCTGCACTCGCATCGTCTTGGTTGCGCTTTCCCGCGACGAGGCCATTACTAGCGGCAAGTATCAGGCGTTTCTAGATCGAATTTGTCAACAGCAGATTCCCTGCGACGACAACTCGGTCCTTATTCCGGTGCATCCAAGACAGGTGCCAAATATTCGCGCCATGTTCCCTGCTGCCCGCATCATCGACGGCATCTCCATTCCAGCCATTGCCCAAGCGAGTATTCGTACCGTCTTCCCAACCGACCAGCACCCGCGCCAGGTCTCGATCAACGGTATCGATGCAACGGAGACCGTGACCATCAAGCTCGCAATTGGCGTCAAGGTTACGTCGGCCTTGCGCACCATCACGCCAAAGACATGCTACCAAGGCCCCCGGTTAGTCAATATTCTCAACAAGCTCGAGAAAATGGTGCCGCGCAATGAGCTGGTCATCTGGCACGAGGCTGCGAGTGTGTATACCAAGCACGAGGACGAGGGCGTGGCCAAGCACCTTAGCTGCATATTCCGCTCCGAGCGTGTGCCTCACGGTGAGCGGGTCATCATGGCCGCTGCACTCACCGAGAGGCACCCGGGCGATGAGCACTCGATGTCACGGTGCGCGGCTGCCTTTGGTCTTGCTACCCTCGAAGACCGCGTGCGCTTCCTCGACGTGTACACCCGCGGCCTCTTCCGTGCGTTTTTCCCCGCACTGCTCCAGGCTGGCTTTGCCTTTGAAGCGCATCCGCAGAACGTGCTCCTCCGTGTGCGCCCGGCCTCCAACTCCAACGGCGTTGATTCTCCCTCCGAGAGTATTCGACTAAGTCGTGACTGGGAGCTGGCCGGGTTTGCAGTGCGTGACTTTGGCGGCATCATGGTTCATCCAGCCACACTCTACGACGCGCTGGGAGAGACGCTGGACGTGTTGCCCGAGGCCTGCACTATCGCCGAGACCAAGGCGAAGATCTACAAGCATGCCTACCACACCATGATATACTGCCACTTGCAAGCGCTTGTCCGAGCACTGGACCTGCACTACTCTGGCGTGGGCTGGCAAATAGTCCGCCGGGCGTTCCGTGACCACTGCCCGGAGGACCATGAGTACCACCACTGGGTGCGCCGTGCTTGGGTGGATATGAAATCGTTTATGCGAATGAAGCTCGACGGGCTGTACCGCGACTACATCTACGATCCCGCGCCTAATATACTACTGTATCGCGGCGAGGATTGGGTCTGTGAGCACGGATGGTGGCCATTGGACGCTGTTGCTGAGCATTTTCAGTGAAAACATTGACGTAGCGGACTGTCTGGTTGGAAATACATGGTGTAACTCAGTTGATTGGTGGCCGACTCGGCCATGGGATATCCCATCAACAAGGCACACACGGCTCACACGGCTCACACTCAGCTCCAACAATACATTCCGTTGATTAGTACACGCACAAGCCTAGGCCCATTCAGCATCGCTGACTTTGCCGAAATCCAAATCATCACGATAGACTGGCGCCTTTTCAGAGACCTCAAAAGCCGATGTGCCCAGCTTTGACACCTGCGCGGCCATGGTGAAAAATGACTGTACATCCGCCTCGGAGGACAGAAGGAAGCCGATTAGCATGCAGGGATCAAGCTTGGAGATGCTGATCTTCCGCACGCCTGCGGTGTGATAGGTTGCTGCATCTGAGGAGCTGTATAGCGTGCTCGGCTTGGCCTTGATAGCGCGCTGTGATTGATGCGGGTCCAGATAGTAGAGTTGGTCGCCCTCGAAGCCGATAAAATACAGCGAGGCGTCGGGCCGACCACCAGCAATGCCAACACACTGCGGAAACGCAAGACATGCCTTGAGCGCAGGGTAATAGACCGAGTTGAGGCTATGCACACCAAGGCGGACGACGACAAGGAGCAGGACTGGCTGAAATGACGATTCAGACGATGATTTGGCTGTGTGCAGCACATTGTCGCGGTATACGGTGCCGTCCGAGGATATGCATGCCCGAATGCCGAATTCTTGGCTTTCATTGACCAGGTCTCTTGAGCGTGTATTAGCAAGATAGGCGGCAAGCACATATGGGTTACTGGATGACGGAGGAAATAGTGTGTGGGCCGAACCATTCCCCGACGGGCTTGCCATACTTGACCGCACCACGGGTGGCAATACTGTGCAGTGAGAACGGCGCAGAGTAGGTGTCCGCGAACCAGGCGAGTACCTTGGAGTGCGCTGGCCACCAGTTTGCACGGTCTTTCTTTAGCCGCCAGTCTACAAAGTTGCTCAATAAGGAGGACTCTCAATGCCAGCCGTGCGCACCTCTGCCAAGGTGCCGGTGAAGAAGCGCCTGCGCCAAAAGACTCTGCCCAGTGCGCAGCATACAGCCCCATCCAACATCCGTCCACCACGACTTTTTAGCGTCGTCACTCGTTTGAGCGGACACCACAGTGCTGAGGGGTTCAGGAAAATGGGTGCGGTATGTACAGTGAATACGAGACACGACGTCTCGACGGCACCCTCGTGGAATTTCGCGAGCAACACCTACAGCGACATGTGCTGAGGGCGGCTGCGTTTCGTGCCTTTGGTAGCTCCGACCAAGAATCCATATCGATGAAGCAGCGGAACCAGATGAAGTAGATGTTGGCGTGGAGATGACGGCCTCGGAAGAAGTATGCTCGACTTCTGGCGGCGACGGTTGACTTGAACCCGATGTACTCGAGGAGTCCATGGAGATGACGACGGTCGAGTCCTTGTCGTCAAAATACAGCGGCGTCAGTGCATCCTCCTCGTCCAGATCATCTCCAGCCGATACTATCACTACATCCTCCTCCTCATCACCAGCAATGGACATGCTGTGCGGCGGTGCTGAGCTGTTGAATGCCACATGGAACCAATTCGACACTCGCTGGTTCATATCGGTTGCGGCATCCACCAGACTCGCAGCCACCTCCGTCGCCACCATTGCGATTCCCGACCCAGGCTGCGCGTCCGGGCTCGGGGTTGGAGGAGAAATGTCGGACCATAGCGCGAGTATAAAATCTTCCGTCTCACTGGGGGCGGCCAAATTCTCAGCGGCTGGCCGAGCAGCACCCGGCCGGGCAGCATCTTCCAGCACCAGTGGAGGCGTTGCGGGCTCCTCGTCAATGATTGTCACGCCCAGGATCGGGTCTTCAAGCATTTCAAAGCCGCCCGTGGCCGAGGACAATGAAGCTGCTGGCGGCGAGATGTCGCCCTTTTGGGTCATGCTGGGAATGATGAATCCTGTGACGGGCCCGAGACCGGGTGGGCATGGGCATCGTGCCTGATGCCGATTCATTTGGCGCAGAATTGTCATTAGTAGCAACGATTAAGTTTCGTTTCCGCCCAGTCTCACCATGGCTCCTCGGAGGCCTCATCATCCTCCCACTCTACCTCATCGTCCTCCCACTCAGGCTCATCATCATCGTCCTCTTCCATCTCCCCGCAAAATATGTCGTCCACCACACCGGGCGTGTCGCACCAGTCCGGAGCACACCGGGTGCAGGATGAGTTCATAATGCAATAAAACCCGGGGTCAAACTCCTCGTCGAGATCAAACCTGGGGCATTTCGTGATGTGCGGAATGGTAGCTCTGCCGGGAGACTGCGTCACCTCCAGCGACCAAGTACCGTCCGTGTGGCCAACGTTGTCGGGATAGAACGGAAGGCGCAGGAAGTAACCAGGGCCAGAGTCGGTCATGGCCGTTGTGGGAAAGGCAGAGGTTGACATGAAATGGAGGGCGGCGGCGCAAACGATTGTTGCGGCAATGCCCTCAAGGGTGCGCGGAGGAGTAAATACAAGCATGTGGAAAGCAGATACACGGATTGGTAAAAGGAAGGAAGGCTGCGGATGCGAGCGCGGGAGGTCCGTCAGGGAAGATGGGGCAGAGCTTGACGCCCGAGACAAAGCACCATCCGATCCCGATGATGCCCTGGGCGAGCGCGCCGAAACGCAAATTCTGCGTCTCACTCCCGGAGCCAGACCCGTCTTTTCGCGAGCCGACGCTGCTTGTTGTTGGCGGGGTCGGGCTTCCATCGGCCTCGAGCGCCTACGAGCAACCAGATTCAAAGGCGTGTCTCTCCGCTCCAGCGTGCATTCTGACACTGCTTTCAGAGGCTATGTGTAAGGTGGCCCGTTGCGATTCCGCGGAACGCACTCAATGGCTCTTGCGCTCACGCTTCCGCTAGCCATGCTGCGGTCCAACAGCCCATGGACCTGGAGAGCGCCATCACACTCCTAAACAATGCACGCTGGGTTTCGTTTGCATATCATTCTAATATATCATCGATGTGATAGGACATTGAGCTCGCTACAAGTGCCCAGGGCTTGTTGGCGTACCGCTACCTCGAAGTGGACGACTTCACCGTTTCCAATGTCAATGGTTGGTCTTGACTTGCCCATTGGCATTATTCATGCAACCATTCTTTGCAGGAGGCATTGAACGATACGAAAGATTCTTGTCGTGCACGCGTCGTGTTGACCAGAAGAGTCTCTGGCTTCAAGGTGTCCTGCGAACGTCGCATTCTACCAATTCAGTCCGCATCAGAAAGAGCGAAGTGATTGAGTACAACGTCGAGTTTGATGCATCGTCCCACACTGCAGGTGAATGCGATGCCACTCAACCCGATTTCGACGACGAATACCCGCGCATTTGGCTGCGGCCCGAGCTAGGCATGGAGGCGGACGCTCTATTCGGCGGAACTTTCTGGCTCTTGCTCCGGCGGCCCGCTGTCGAGTACAAGGATGTGTTTGAAACCCCCCGCGTTTTAGCTGCGCTTGTTCAGCTGTTGATGTAAGCAAGCGTTTTTCGTTAGTTGATGTTGACTGGGCAGTATGCCAGCGATTGGACGTCTTGCAATTCCGATTTTGGCTGGGACGAGCTTGACGATGCGGACAACGGACTACTGCCGTGGAGTCGCCGCATGAGGCATCCGTTTTCTCGCAATGGGGGCGCTGCCTGGCTCGAGTCCGTTTGTGGTGCAACCTGGGGATCACGAAGCGTCCGTACGTTAATGCTCATTGCTCATTGTTGGAAGCATTGTTATTTGCTACTAGCCGTGAGTAATGTGCTCGAGTGCCATGCAGCATGGATCATGAGTCATATTGCTTCCGTACCAGAGGTGCGTCCCAGGATCAACTCCGAGTGCGCTCTAATCCAGAATAGGTCGGGGATCTTTCGCATAAACTTTTCAAGCATCCCGTTTTGTTTGGAGTTGTTGCATCATCCGATACCAAAACGGCGACCATCGATGAGCTCATTAGGGCGACGCCCCTTGTCTTTGAGTTTTTCCGTGACATGTACCCTTTCCTCAGCAAGCTTGATGTTCCCAAGAGCAGAATGCCGCGTCGGCCTAGTTACACATATATGCCTGACAGCAAACAAGGCGCCTCTCATGCTCGCTTCTTTCGTCACAAGTATACCACACTCCTCAATGACCAGGTTTTCGGCATATTTTGACAAGCATATGCTGAATATTGGCTAGCACCTGGACTCGCCATGGTTCAGGTCATGCCTGTGCAAGGGCAAAAGCAAATCAATCATACTGAATGTGGGCGACGTGATTCAGGTATATGGCTTGCCAACCAGCATCAGCGAATGCTCTGCCTCCGACAATCGAGCGCCAAACAAGGAGATCTGGTACGCTGTCATTGCCGGCTTTTCCAATGGGAAAAATGATGCTGTATTTGCGACGTGCCACTGGCTTGCCAGTGCCAAAGATACGATCCTCCGTCGTGCTGATCCTAGCGAACTTTTTGCGACTTCGGACATGGAGAAAATCAATGTCCAGATGATTTTGGCGGTGGTCAGCGTTGCCTTTGGTTCTGGTGCCCATCGGGCTGCAGCCAAATCCGGCGCGTTGTTCGTACGGTGGGCGCATGACAGCAAATTTAAAGATATTGTCAAGGCGCCGCCTTTTCCGGTATCCCTGTGCAGCATGAGTAGCCAATGCGGCTGCTCGGTATTCGGCAAGCAAGCGGCCTCTGAAAGGGGTTGGAAGCGTGCTGACGCTGTTATATATTCCGGAAATGAGGATTTCGACAGAACAGGAAGATATTTTCTTGGTCGCATCGTCCATCCTCCAGGAGACAATGATGATTACGTCAAAGTACAGCCCTACGCTGTCGCCGACAATGAAGTGGAAAGGGCAGCGGGGTTGCCAAACGAATGCTGGCCAAAGGGCATTCCCGAATCAATCAAAAAAAGCGACATTCGGTGTCTGTGTCGAATCGAACGCATCGTCAAGTCGAGCACAGCGCGTCTGCCAGAAAGACATGTATACCGTGGCGCTGGCCATTTAGTAAGTACAGCGAATGATCACTGCTTGAGCAACAACATATAGTTTCATGAGTTTGTCGAGACTGCAGATGAGATACCGCTTGACAAGCCATGCGATGCTGCTCCTTGGAAAACGCTTGATTTGTGCTGCGGCGCCGGCGGCCTTTCTGCTGGTCTAGAAGCCTCGGGAGCTTTCGAGATCTCCTGGTAGGTAGAATTGAGCAACTCCATTGCTGCTGACTGCATGCTAAGCTCTGTGGATATAAATTCGATCGCATTGGAGTCTATTCGACTCAATCATCAAGAGGCGCATACCATCCATTCTGATATGATTGGAGTCCTTCGCAAACTTGTCAACGGCAGCGATGACCCCAAGACGGGTGATATTTTACGGGTACGTTGATCATTGAAAGTGGCAGCGTAATCACTGGGCTAGAACATCGATGCAATCGTGGCGGGCACTCCTTGTCAAGGTTTTTCTCATCTCAATCGCCACCGCGAGAGCGAACGTAGCTGCAAACTCCGCTCCCTCGTAACTGTACCATTAAGTTTTGTTGAGGTGCTTCGGCCAAAAGCTATTATTCTCGAGAACGTCAGAGCAATGGCAATGCATAAAGAGGGTGACGACTACGTCTTGGATCGCATTGTATCCTGTCTCGTGGCTCTCGGGTATCAAACACGATTTCGGATCATCCACGCTGCTCACCACGGGGCATGCCAAGCGCGTGAACGCATCTTTCTCTGGGCCGTCCGTATGCATGTATCTACACGGCGCATCTGCCTCACAGGCGATATTTAGGTCGTGATCAGCGACTTGCACGCGAGCCAATGGCAGCATTTCCGAATCCAACCCACAATGTGTTTCGTGCTTTGCGCAAGGAGGACCCCGTGGAGTTCCAGTAGGAATCATTTGCATTTTCGCGAGCAGCCACTGTTTAGAATCCCTGGACCTATCGAGGCAAAGGCTGCGGTGTTTCGTCCAATGTGCTTGGATGCCATAACGAAAGATCTTCCGCCCATTGGAGACGGCAGCATTCCGGTACGCCGAAGCGCATTCCAACGGCTGTGGTATCCACGCTTCTAGTGCTACACTGATCCGTTTCATCGGAGTTCTGTGCTCTCTGACACCGCAGCAAACTATCTTGCCTTTCCCTCGGTGCATGGCGATAGCGAGGTGCGCATAGTTGCTTTGCTTTGGCGAATGATGTCTGCCATAGACGACCCTTCATCGCCAACGACTGAAAGGCAACAGGCTGGTATCTGCGGCGACTACAACACAAACCTACTGTGATAAGCAGTCCAAGATTCATCCAGTTGAAAGCAGGTTTATTTCGATGCGAGAGACCGCTCGATCGTTTGGCTTTCTTGATTCGCACAAATTCTATGGCCGTGAAGCGGACATTATACATCAGTTGGGAAATGCAGTGGCGCCAGTGGTGGCGTTGGCGCTGGGCGAGCGGTTTCGCCAGGCAATGGAGCCCCTTCCCGAGGAGAATCCCTTGGACGAGTGAGCGTGTCCGTGTGCCTATAGCAATGTAGTATATCTTGTCCTCCATCGAAGCGCTGCAAGCTCAAGCTCATGCTACGGCCTTGTTGATGAGCCCACTTGGAGTACCAACGAGGCAAGCATTTCTATCCGTCATTCCTGGCTATCCTCTCCTCGTATGCTTTCCAGCCTTCATCTCTATAGAGCCCGGCCCTAGCCACCAGTGCCGCGACATCCCCATCCTTGCAAAAATCTCCGATGACGCCACGTCCTACAACAATCACATCCGATCCTCCCTCCCCCACGACCTCTTTCACGCCGCGATATCGCTGGCCATGTGCATCGGACGCTGAATGCAAGTGAACACCGGGAGTAATGAAGGCTGTGTCTTGGAAGGCCGGGAGCGGGTGACGACGGGAAGCAATATAGCCTGCGATGAACGCACTGCCCTCATCGCCCTCCAGCATATCGAGCGCCTTCTGGGTATACTCTGGCGTGATGAGGTTGCCATGACACGAGAGTTCGGCGAGGACAAAGCACCCACGACTTGGTCTGCCATCAGCACCAGCCTGCCACTCCTTGGCCGAGGCAGCGAGCGCGGAAACGGCATCCACACCAGCGATCGCATGCACCGTTACCACATCGGCCCACTCCCGCGTCTTCGCACCACCAACTTCATACTGCCGGCGGTTGGTCGCGCCAATATCTGCAAACTTGCGGTCTTCAAACACCAAGAAGCCGGTTGTATCCCCGTCGCCATCAGCCAACTGACGCAATTCTCTCGCTCCGGACGCGTCCCAGTCCTCCATCAAATCGACGTGCGTTTTAATCATGCATACGTGAGGCGCTATGGCACGGGCGATTTGAAGGAGCTGGCGGGTGGTGGGAACATCGACAGCGACGCAGAGGTTGGTACGCTTTGCGGCTACGAGGGAGAAGAGACGAGCGGCGGCTGGACGTGTCGCGGAAAGCTTTCCTGCACGGATCTCGTAGGTTTGGGCTGCAGAAAGCCGCGGCACTGCGGAGGATGTGCTGGCGGAGATCATGATGCGCTGATGTACGGTTTCACAGGGCGTTGCGCAGTCATCAGTCATGATGGCAGCTGACTAAACCTTCCCATCTGCCACCTGCCACTCGCCGCATCCTCCCACTGCCCTTGTCCCGAACAGCATGGACAAGCACAGAGGGACCGCACCACCATTGACCTCACCGACCTCGCCACCGCTGCACAAGCATGGCCACGGCCACGGCCACCACACCCCCATCCTCATTTCAAGCATCACAACCCATTCGCATCACATACCTGCATCAAGTCCCTCCGACGGGTCCACGTCTTCATCCCCAGCGCACAAGCCTGGCAGCGACGGCGGCGGTGGAGTGGACAAGCATGCCAAGGCGTCGCGCAACCGCCACATCCTCCTCACCCATCGCCGCCAGAAGCTCTCCCACCACCTCCGTCGCGTTCAACTCCTCCGTGACCACGCCCAGCTGCATCGTCTCCTCGAACGTGAGTGCTTGCAGCGGTCCTTGGATGATGCCAAAGAGCGGCGTGAGGGGTTGGTGAAAGGGAGGGTGGAGAGACGCCGCGAGCACTGGCGGCATGTGTGGGAGGTGGTGGCCCGAAGGGACAAGAAAGTGTTTGATTGGGGAAAGCGAGTAAGGGACGGGCTGGTCAGGGCGGAGACGAGGAGGGATCGAGTGGTGAGAGAGCGTCGCGAGGCAGGCCGGAGGCGCGTCGAGGATGTCTACCGGGTCAAGTCGGAGCTGGAACGCAAGCGCGTCCGAGCCGCCGAGGAAAAAAGGAGCGAGATTGAGCGCGGCTTGAAACGAAGCGAAGTTTTGAGGAAGCTTGCGCTGGAGGCTCGGGTGCGGAAAAAGCTGATAGAGGCGGCGCGGACGCCCAGGGTCGTGGAGATGTTGTCTGCCGATGACGCGGCGAGGCTGATCCAGCGTTGGTGGCGAAGGTCCATTTGGATTCGATCTGCACTCTTGCGGCTCTCATCGACAGGCTTCCGCGCAAACAGGGATGTCGGGACCGAGACTGAATTCCAGGATTCGATGATATTTATTCGCCGTTCAGACGTTATTCAGGCTGTCGGCCATGTCCTTGTTGCAGTCTTTCGCGCGGCATCCAGTGCAGCATCCAGCACAGTGATACCTCCGAATAGTCAAGTAGTTCTGACGACGAAGAACACCAAGCAGCTTATGGCCGCAGCCAGAGTGTTTCTCTCAGGCTGGCTGATGCGATGGCACCCTAGTGACGTGCTCAACGTAAATGGCAACGGAGATTTTGCCATGCCCAAGGACAGGATCGTGTTTGAGAACTGCGAAAAACTATTTGCCGCGTACGATGCCCTTGTCTCTGTCTTTGTCAGCCAACGGCTATCTCTGCAAGATTCCCGGGCCGCGAGGGCAGCTGCACTTGACGATGCTGCAATAAGGGACTTTACAGACGCATTCGCAGCGTTCCGCAGTTCATTTGAGGCCTGGCAGCGTGAGGATACCCAGCACTTGCTCAACGACATGCTCCAGCACTATGCACGGCTCCAGTATCTATGGATCGAGATGGCCGCGCGTGCTGAAACAGTGACAGAGGATGTCGAGGCTTGGCGGAATAAAATCCACCAGCAAAGGCTGCTATTGCGGGAACAGATAGAGCGCTTGCCTGGAGGAAAGGAAGCTCTGGCCGAGCAGACGCAGCGCGAGTCCATGGAGGAACGAAGCTCCGAGATTGCACTGCTTTCGCCAACACAGAACAGGAGTTTCGAGGCCAATGTCGATGTCGATGCCGATTTATCGATGGTTTCAAGCAGTGTTGCTTCAGAGTCGATGTCTCCTCCCGACTCCATTCTTCGGGGTGGATCGGCGACGACGCCGACGGCGACTGCTCCAGAGGGAAATGCCGAGGCCACGCGTGAAGCGCTACAGGCTCACTCCCAGCTCAGCGGTCTGGATAATCTGGCACTATTGCACGAACTGGTTATGGAGCCCGATTTCCGACTCGGCGCTGAGCTCGAAGCCGAAGAGCGCGGCGAAGTCATCGTGGACGACAGCGGCTCGGACGATCCACGGGCGTTAGCAGAGCGTGTGAGAAGGATGGCGTTAAAAGCTTTCTTTGCAAGGGTTAGGTCCGACTGGCAGACTGACGACGGGCGTCGCGAATGGGCCCTATCTCTCCTGGTCGATATTCAAAAGGTATGCAGGCGCTATAAAATAGTTGTGAATTCATCTAACGTGGCCTCGATCAGGGCCTTCTTGAACTTGTGCCCGTGAGGCTAGCACTGCATCAGCAGGTTGTAGAACGCCTGGAACCAACGCAGTTGCGGAGCAGCATTCAATCGGGTCGATTCGACCAGGCGCAGATCTTTGCCTTTGTCCTTGACACTATGCGGCGGATATGCGCTCCGCTACGAGACGAAGCAATCCACAGGCTAATTGAAAACGCGCACACAGCGGATCCTGTTGCGGTTATTGAGCGCGTGATGAGGCTTCTCGAGCTGATGCGTCTTGACGTGGCAAACCACCGACTTGCCGCTGCACGGCCTCATCTTTTGCAGCATGGACAGTCGTACGAACGTGAAGCATTTCGTCGTGCGCTGTCCGATGGCCCATTGACGCTGAATGCGACACGAGGCTGGCTGGAGAGTGCTGTGGTACGCGTCAAAGCTGAGAAGGACAAAAGAAACCCCGAGGGGGTGGATCATCTCGCCAATCGGATCCGATACTCGGCTGTATTTGTCGATGCGATTCTGTACCTTTTGAGCGACGCCAGCGCAGCGCTTCCGATGCCAGAGACATTCCGGATGGACGATGGCAGGATCTTTTCTATTCGTCGCCAGGTCAAGGACGTGTGCATCGTTGCCACTATGATGACGGTGACGAGAAATGCGTTCCCCCATGCATTCAAAGCGATGCGCGATGCGAGTGGCGATCAGCTGCGAGAGCTGGCCGCCTCCTTGCTAACGGTTGTTTCCCTGCCGGCCGTGGTGGAAAGCGCGCTTACTCTACGCCTTGCCGGAGTAGTCATTGACCAGGTCAAGCTGGCGACACCAAAGGATTCGGCGCAAGAGGAGCTCGACAGTCGCAAAAAGCAACTACAAAGCGTTGTGGCCAAGATCCTGGGTGGGCGTGATCCGATCTTTCTGATTGTGCGTCGCCGCGTTCAAGCCCTGCTGCGTCAGCATCTCACGGCCTTGACCACGTCATCTACCACATCATCGACATCCATTGAGGAGGTCAAGGTTCAGCGATTGCACAATACAGGGCTCGAGTATGTCGCCGAGGAGCTCGGAGCAGCACTTGGGCGTGTCCGGCGGCTGGTGGCATGGAATCAAGGGGTATACGTTGAGTGGTACGACGAGATTATCGGTGCCTTGCTGGCTGATTAGGGATCAGGAATCAGGGATGTGGTTGCTGGATTTGGCAGTTGGTGTAGTCCTGTGGTGTGAATACAGCGCGTGGGAGCGGTGGTCATCCGCCTCGTCCAAAATGTCCCTCGCCTCGCATCCAGCTGACGCGATATATCTCCGTGCCCTGTACACCTTCCATGGCGTCGCCGACTTTCGCGAGCTTTCATTCCTCATCGGCGACCGGCTCCGGCTCATCACCGACCAGGTCGCGGACGGGTGGATGTTGGCAGAGACCGACGCTGGCGAGAAAGGGCTGGTGCCGCGGTCATACGTCGTCGTGGGTCCAGCCACATCCGCATTCGTATTGCTGATATTGGGTAGTTTGAGGACGAGTATGTTAACGAGGACGAAATGGAGTTGGATGAGATTGGCGACGGGGCCAGTGCCGGTGCTTGGGCAGCATCTCCGCCCTCGCCACCGGGCTCCATCCACGACTTGGCCCCCATTGAGCGCATCGTGTCCGCGATAATCGAAGCAGAGGAGACAAGCGATGCTATTTTTGATCGCGGTGCATTGTTGACAGAGAAATCGGACGCTCAGGCTGTGGCGGAGACGGCTTGCGACACCGAGGAGACTCGTGGCTTCGATGCCGATGACCGACGAACCGTGATTGTTGCGCTTACGCCAAAAGATGATCGTGCTACGCTTTATGTTCCCCTCACGCATCCATCAGAGGTCAGCGAGATAGTCAGCACCAGTGCAGCCATCGACAGTGTGGGCTCCAGTGAAGCTTTTCCAACAGTGACAACTACTCCCGAGATCGCCGCTGCAAACACGCTTGTTTCAGAAGCGCTGCACCCTATTGAGAATCCGCAATCGCTGCAGCGCGCAAGCACAAGGCGAGCCCGGAGACAGTTAAATCGATTCTCGTCGTACGTCACTTCCGGCTGTGAAGAATTCGTACTGGCTGGTGGCGCGGCTCATAGCACGGAAGCGGCTACCGAGGAAAGGAAGGCAGATACCAAAAGTCATAACGGCGTGGATGACTGCGATAGGCATTTTATCAAGAGCGGACCGAGCTGGAGTGCCAAAGGCGATGCGTTTCATGTTCGTGTGCACGACCCCGAGCGCAGGTCGCGCATGGGCGGGATGCAGGAATATACGCTCTACCATGTTTCGCATGCTGCAAGTGCTCCGCGTCATTGACATTGTGCTAACCTCGTGTAGATCCCTGGCAGTGCGGAGGTCACTGTATGCAGACGATTTCGGCAGTTTCACTGGCTTCACCTCACGCTCACACGAAAGTACGCTGCCCTGGTTCTTCCGCCGCTTCCCGAGAAGCAATTTTCCGGACGATTCGTGGAAGAGTTTGTCGAACGACGACGACGGGCCTTGGAGCGCTTTATCAACCGCTTGGTGCGCCACCCAGTCATCCGATATTCGGCGTTGTTGGTCCACTTCCTTACATGCACCGACGATGCCGAGTGGAAACGCAAAGAGAAGGCATTCAACTCGGATCCAATCGTCGGGCATCGCTTCTTCCAGCACGTGTATCATCCCGAGTTCAACGTAGATGAGGATGGCGATGTGGATGCCGTGCAGCGATTTTACGATCACATCCGTGCCATGGACCGCTACATGCCTTCATTTACGGACTCTGCCCAAGGATACCGCGATCAGCTGAAGGAAACTCAGTCGCGGCTCAAGTCGTTCGCATTTGGCATGCTCAGAATGATATCGGGTGCGCCTGATGAGGATGACTACGCACGTGGCCTGCTCGAGGAGGACGGTGCATGGTGCTGGCGCGATGGATGCAGGCCTTGTCTAAGTCTCACTAAGGCGCTGCAGTCTACGTCAGATGCGATGCATCATGTGTCCGGTGCGTACGATGAGCACATTCAAGAGCAGCTGACGCCGTGGCTTGAGTCGGTCAAAGAGTACAGCAGCGTGACGAATGCGCTATTTCCGCTTGTCGAGATGCATGTTGGTGCACATCGGAAGTTTAGCGAGATAGATGCTGAGGCTAAGCTTGCCGAAGAAGCCGGTCGAGACGTACGCTTTGCATTTGACATGGCTATCTCTGGCTTACTCGGGTGACTAGGATTACGACGCAGAAGATATAAAGTCTCGCTGCGAGACGGTCTTCAACGTGACGCTGGCCGAGCTGGACCGCGTCCACACTGAGCGTGGAAGAGATTTTCGTGACGCGGCGGTCCAGTTCATTGACACGGAAATCGTATTTCACGAGAAGGCAGGCCTCGCAGGCCATTGATGTAAAGCTGAGCTGCTTGTCTAGATCGTCGCCGAGTTGAGGAAAGCCAGAGAGGTCTACGCTGCCAATGCGTATGCATCGCTTTCTACTACTCCACGCCAAACATCGCCATACACAAAGGAATTGCGCGATCTTCCCATGTCGCAGTCTATCGCTTCGACCGTTGCCGGTACGGCTGCTGTTGGTGTGGCGTCTGTTGCCGGAGTTCGTACTGTCGTTGGAGGCGTCGTTGAAGGCGTGGGTACTGTGGGAAATTATTTGTCCGAATCCATTCGAGGTGCGGCAGTGGCCGGGACAGAGTCGGTTAGCAGCCCATCGACTGGTGCACGAAGCGGGATGTTTGGAATGTGGAGCTGGACCGGCAGCGGTTCCAGCGTCAGCACCGTGAAGAGGTAAGGGATTGTGATTGCTGTACAACGACGAGCTGTACAACGACGAGGCTGTAATATACACTTGCTGGGTCGATGTCGATGTCGCTGTCAGGTCCGGCCTGTCCGGAGCGAGGGCAGCCCCTTGAAAGAGGCATCAAGTCCAAAACCAGCCCCCGCGGAACTGGCGCTGAAATACACCGTGACATGGCAGCCCCTAAATAGCGATAGAGAGGATGATATATTCTCTAATTGCCCCTTGTCAACGCGGCACCTTGTTGCTCGTGAAATTGCCCGCTCATTTCCTCATCAACTACCATGTCCAAGCCTGCCCCGCCGCCCCCGCCGCCGCCACACCCATTCAGCGCCATCGCTGTCATCGTCTCGCTCATCTCTATCCTCACAAGCATCGTCCGGATTCCGGCTCGCATCGTTCAGGCCATCCCTGCGCCCATCACCCGCGCCCTGCTGCTTCTCCTTATCCCCGTCGCCACCGTGCTCGCCCTCGTCGTGCTCTTTCTCTTCTCGTTTCCGTTGACATTTCTGAACCGCTGGTGGTACGGCGGGTATAAGAACAGGATGGTGGGCGGCGGTGGATGGCTGCAGCGTGTGTGTGGATACCTCGGGATCGATTGGTCTCGGCGTCCGCGCTCCTCGTCGGCGTCGGCATCGGCGTCGACGTCGGATAGCGGCAGTGACGGTGGTGACGGGGAGGAAGAGCGGACATCGACTCTCTTGATCTGGATTGCGCTGGAGGCCATCAAGGGAGTGGTGGATTCCTACGGGCGCAGGGCCGCGGAGCGCGAGAGACTGCGGCGACGCAGTTCGACGGACTCGTCCCGTGCCCCGCCAAAGCATCCCTCTGCCGCCTCCAGTCGCGATGAACAAATGCGGCAAAAGTGGGAGGAGAGCGCCCGGGAGCACGCCCATCGCAGGTTTTCTACCGGCGGTCCGGGAATGTTTGCAAGCGCTCCTGCGCCGTCGATGGCGCCGCGCGCTGCCGCTAGTAAGCCTGCGTCGCAGCCGATGGATGCTCGTCGTCGTACCTACACTACGCACGCTGCTGGCGCCACGCACACCAAGACTGCAGCGGCATCTAACAGGACGCTACCGCGGACGTCGCCCGCCCCGATGATGCCGAGCTCAAGGCACAGCCATCAGCCGTCCTACGGGCTCTCGGGTCTCGGAATCGCCGGATCCGCAGTGCCAGGGTTCATGTTTGCGTCGGCATCGCCTCCCGCTAGCCCGGTGACGAGTGCACGAAGCGGCAAGCCGCCGCAGCCCAGGTCGTATACCCCTGTCGGTGGAGATGCAAACAGGGCCCGGGCGTCGACCTGGGCTGGAGATGGCAAGAGCACCGCGAGATTCGAGGGTTCGAGTGCTACGTATGAGCGAGAGCGCATGTTTGTGCAGACAGCGCTCCTCAATCAGCGTCTGCGGCAACTAACACCGCCTCAGGGGCAGTAATGCGGATGGACTATGCTTGCCCATCGCTGCTGCTGGTGCTGGCGCGTTTGCGTTATTTATTGTTTATCTATTCCGGTATCTGCTGTAATGCTCGTGCGTGGTCGCGACGGGTTATGAGTACTTTAGTGTCGATATGAAATAGCAATCTGTGCATTATCTCAACAAATATTGTCCTATCGAGGTCTGATCTTGACGCTACCATTTTCCAAAGCTTCAACGCCGAGTCCGGCGCTTTCAAGCTGCCTCCCCAGTGCATCTTGTGCTACACCCACGGGTTTCATTGCAGCTACCCTCGCTTGGTTTGCTGGGTGCTCGGCGAGCACGGCCCTGAGAGTCATGACGGACACTTCGCGGATGTACGGATTGCGATCGTCAATGCCACAATTTTGCAAAATTAGAGCCAGGCCAGGGCCCTCGCCGAGCTAGTAGAAAGCAATGGCGAGTGAGGCATGGCGAGTGAGGCATGGAGCTGGCAAGCTTACGAGATCTTTGACTTGCGCGAGTCCATTGTGCGCCAAAGCGCCGAGGAGTTGTATGCAATCCCGCTTCAGATGCGTGCCAATCAAGTGGCTATGTATATCATGATTGGCAGTCGAAGCTGGGGAAAGGGTGGGGATCGACTCGCGCATGTGAGCTTTGTCAAGTTTCGGCAACGCCCCTTCGGCAACACCTAGCACATCTAGACAGGATAATCAGGCGCTTGGGATTACTGAACAGAACACCATACCCACCACTGCAGCGGCAACTTTGACATCATTGTCGAGCTTTACTCCTTGAATATTCTCATGGAATTGTGCCACACTGCCAAGAATGATAATAAGAAGCTGAACCGTATTCATCCATCGCTCGACGTCAGTGGATATAGCAGCAGCGACCGTCGTTGCGCTTGGAGTGTTGTCGGACGCTGTGGTAGCACTTGGCATTCGATCGACAAATACAGCAGCAGAAAATGTAAAGTAGCGACAGAGCCTGGTGATGGCATCCGAATTGAGCCACACTGGATGTACTTCCGACGAAGTCATGGCGCCATCGAGGAGCTTCAGCAATGAGAGCGTCTCCACTGAAAGATTGCGATCACTTGGGATAATTATATCGGTATGATGTGATAAAAGGTACTCACCCTGCGATCAAGAATGCGTCCAAGAGCGAGATCAGACCGTCAGCATTGACAATAACGCGAAATAATTGATATCTTTGCAAAATATCAGCCAAGCATGCAAATACTAGGTGCACGACTTGCGTTCTGTCAAACATGGCCAAATGCTCGTCGTGTGCATGGCCAGCATTCTTCAGCATTTCGGTCATAATACCATTAGGCCCGGCGTCATCAAGACCAATCAGTCGCCTAGAAGAATATTTTAGGATTCGGATATAATAAGTAGGACCGCACTGGATCATCGCCACAGACACATCGTCATTCCCAGTCGCAGCAAGGCTTTGCAGTAGTACAATCGCCGCTTGCGATGTCTTATCGCAAGTGTCAAGCATTATATATCTATGATAGAATAAGCGGAATGCCAACACTGGCATAGTACACCCACGACATTACCGATCGGGAACCGCCCGTCCGTGGTAAAACTGTATCCAGCAGCCTCTGACACGTATCTGCTCCATCCTCATCTCGCAGGGCAGCAGATACCATGGCCATGTTTGCCAAAACCTGTGTCGCGATCAAACGTAGCCCTTCACCAGCACTGCCCAGATCCAATAAGATCACATTCTTAAGAGTACGAAGTATAACGTCGTCGCTGCAATGTCGCAAACGTATATCAAACTCATCAGAAAGGTGGATAGTGCGTACGTTGCTGCACGACGAGTCGCATGTGGGTTGCCAGCACACACATTGCGCAGCAACCTCAAACACACCACACAATGGACCGCGCCCATGACGGCTATTCGCTCTTGCAAAAGAGTGGTGTCGAATTCATCTGCAAAAGGTGCGAGAATTTTCCCGAGAAGGATCCAGAATTCTGCGTCCTCGGCGAGCATAGCCCTGTCAGTCAATCGTAGAGTCGGCGCCGAACAAGGAGTTCTCACCGCTCAGTGTCGTCTCGGGGCGGAGTCACGTCCTCGGGAGACGCCACAGTGAGTATATCGGCGTCGGCCAACGTCGCTCGCAGCCAGGTGATGGTCGCAGCGCGCGTTTCCAGCTGCATGGACGTCCCGTGCTTGAGAGTGTTGAGGAATTGCAGATGCCATGCGCCAATGACAGTCACGACGCTGTTGCACATCGGCAAATCCCAACATTGGGCAGGCCAACTTTTGCAACACCAGCGTACCCGCAGACGCTAGGAACGCCCAGGAGCATGGAGCGTGACCAGAGGAAGCAGGCAACGAGCCCGAGGTAGGTGCGGAGGCTCCTCCTCCCTCTGGATCCTGGGGACTCTGACGCACCCCCAGCCCAGGAGCTACGCAGACGCTCACATCAACCTCCTGCCGACAGTGCTGCTACTCTCACCCTGAAATAAGACATGATCGCAAAGAATATCACTGTAGCAGTCACCTCAGCAGTAACCTACAAGGCACCCGGCAATAGCGGAGTACAGACGTGTGTTCCAGCATGCATTGTCACACACGGGTGAGTATGTTGCCATGTTGTTCAATCAATGCCTGCAAGAGGGGACGAGTACCACAGGACTGGTGTTGTGGAATACTGCAGCCGGCCCCCAAGCCAGGTGTTATGCCAGGCAATCTTAACAAGCTCCGACCACGCATGATGCTGGGAACAATGCGTAAAGTCTTCTTCCGAGTTGTTACATCGCAGATGAATGAGTTCTCCAGCGCCATCAGGCGTAGGCTTCCCCCTGGAGGCACCTGATGCCATTGCTATGCTACGCCTAGCCTGGCAGTACTGCCAGTGGCAGTGGTAGAGGACAAGCAAGGCATGCTGGTCTTTGGCATCAAAACCAGCTACGAAGGCTAGCAGAATGCCCTCACCAAGGCCCACAAGGAGACCTCGCCAGCACCGCCACTATGAACCATCTACACAGACGGCTCAGTGTAGGGCAGCTATGCATTAGTGTTGCATTGTATTTGCTCACACCGTCACATATATCAATGCAAATATGTTTTACTGCAATAGAAGTCTTATTGTCCCAGCCAGTCAGCAGCCACAATCCGCCTTCGATGAGGGGAAACTCGGTCCTATACGCTCCCAATTCCACCCAGCCCCACAGCATAACGGCTCATACTCCACATATGACGAAGTATTTGCTTTCTCTCTTCGGGTACCGTGATGCGCAGGCCACGGTAGCCAGGGTACTTGAATACTTCAACGTCTTCGCCAGGCGCACTTCGTGTCAGATCTTGTAAATAAGATTCTGTCATTTTCATCGCGTAAAAAAAGACTTCGTCGGCCACGATTTTTATACCGAACATACTCTCAGGGTACACCCTTCCCAATGATATAAAGTTCCTCTGGTATGCTGCAATCATGCACGATGCGAGCTGGATGTCATCTTTCCTGTACCTATTATCGCTAATGCGTTTGTTTTCTTGCATAATCCAGATCACATCGCTTCCCCTCCTCCCTTCTCGGTTCGCGTTTACTGCATAATTTTTCATCCCCACAGTGAGCCGAAGAGAGCAGGAGAACATCAGAAGGTCTTGGGCGTCATTGAATTGGACAGCGTTCATGAGCTCGATTGCCATGTCATCAATGTACTTTTCGTCGCGGGGACCATCTTCAAGATCTCCACGTTTGATTGACCCTTTTTTGGTTATATCATTGTGGATAATCGCGATGCGCAGCCTGACAAGGAGGCGGCGCACTTTTTCGCTCAATTCCGGATGGTTGGCTGAGCGGAAGTTGAGAATCTGGTCAGGACCGAATTCGTCGAGATACAGATCAGTGGCTGAGGGTGGAAGCGGCTCTGTTGTCTCGTCGATCCCCATCGCTTCCGAAAAGGAATCCTTGTCAATGATTCGGATTTTTAGTCCGATTCCCTCTGCGTAGCCGGATAAACTGGTAGAGTTCTGTAACTTGTGGTTCACAATCTCGACAGCGCTTGAACTGTACATCTTTTTGCAGTGCCCTCCCATGAGGGCAGCTTGCGCGCGGGTGGGGATGTGGCATTGACGGAGCGCACAGACAGAGTGGAATTGTGGGAGCGCATGGACAGGGTAGTATTGGCGGAGCGCACGGAGCATGGTGTGAGAGATTTTGTGACTGCTGCTGTCCTCATCCCTCTCGCCTGCTCAACATGCTCCGTGCACTCCGCCAATACCACATCCCCATCCGCGCGCAAGCTGCACTCATGGGAGGGCACTGGAAAATGATGTATAGTACATGCGCCACAAAGACTGTTGACACTTCGAAACCTCGCAAGCGTTCTAGCAAGAAGCTCCTGTTTGCGCCATCCGCTTCCAAGTTTGGTTATGTAGAGGAATGCGGACTAAGAATCCGGATCACTGACAATGCTTCTTTCTCGGACACGATGGGCATCGACGAAGCAACAGAGCCGCTTCCACCCTCAGCCACTGATCTGTATCTCGACGAATTCGGTCCTGGCCAGATTCTCACCTTTCACCCAAAAGAGCATCCGGAGATGAACGACGACGTACGCTCCTTCCTCGCTAAGTTGAGCATAGTGGCCATGAACAACGCACGGTTCAATGACGATCCCCGAGAAGAAACACACATTGACAACATGGTGATCAAACTCTTGGAAGCCGTCAAGCACGATGACGGCAGAGATCTTCTCATGTCATCCAACTCTCTTTCTTTCTCCATAGGGGATAAATATATCTCAGCAAAAGCAGACAGAGAGGTGAGAAGAGAAACCGACATCTTATGGGTTACGAAAGCGAATGAGCACCTCGGAGGTGGAAAGTACAAGCTAGGCGACATCCAGCTCGCAGCGTGCATGATTGCAGCACACCAGGAAAATGCCATACCAGAGGAAAGAGTATATCCTGATAGAATGATGGGGATCAAAATCAGAGGCGATATGTTCCATTTTTACGCGATGAAAATGACAGAATCATACTTGCTTGATCTGACACGAAGTGCGCCTGGTGAAGACGTTGAAGTATTCAAGTACCCCGGCTACCATGGCCTGTGCATCACGGTACCCGAAGAGAGGAGGCAGATCCTCAGTCATCTGTGGAGCATGAGATGCTATGCTACGAAGCTGTATTAGATTGAGTGCGACTAGGGAGGACTGAATTCTATGATGTCGAGGACAAGTTGTGGACACTGGCAGGTTATATGGGTGAAGAGTACAGGAGGATGTGGGCGTATAGCTAGGTTATTGGGATAGTAGCGGTATCTTTGTAGCTTCCCTCGGAGCAATCTTTAGTACACGCTCTTGCATACACCAACATCTGCTTTCAAAAATAAGCATTCCTATTGCAGTTCCTTGTCAGTGGGGGAGAGGAGAGTTGGACCAGTCGCTGTGTGAGCTGCGAGTTTCTCAAGCCCCCAACATGCTTGCGCCATGGGCTCATCGCACGCTTAAATTTACCTTGTCGACCGGATTTTGTCTGGGAAGAGTTCGAAATGCGTCGAACGTCACGGCTGGGTCGCGGCGGGCGCTGTTCTACGGTGCGTCCATGTAAGCCTGGGAACATCAGGCCACCATCACATCTAGTTCCTGGAAGCGACGCAAAGAAGATTGTGAAATCTCGCTCCGTCCACCCAGACTGTCTCATATACGATCTGGAGGACAGCGTCACCTTGGATAGGAAGGGTGCCGCTCGAGAGATGGTGCATGATGCGCTCGCAGCCTATGATGGTAAGGCGGAGCTCGGCGTGAGAGTGAACACGGTCGCATCTGGGTATGGTCTCGATGACCTCAATGTTGTGGTGAGTGTGTCTCTTCTGCTGGGCATCGCCCGCTGACCAATGGTGCGTGCAGCTGCGCTCGGGAAATCTCAACGTTGTGCTGCTGCCCAAGGTCAACGAGGCCGCCGATGTCAAGGCCGTTAGTCGTCTGATCGATACCTTGCACCCAAACCCTGCTGCCGTCAAGATCATTGCGTCGGTAGAAAGTGCGCTGGCAGTGATGAATTTGCGTGAAATTGCCACCAGTGATGCCAAGATCGATGCCCTCCTGGTGCGTAGTGTCTCATCGCCACCAGTGCTAGATGGCGGCCTTTAGTTTGCTGCAGAGGACTATTGTGCAGATGTGGGCCTAATAAGGACGTCTTCCAGGCAGGAAATGCTTTATGCTCGATCGGCTGTTGTTACCGCGGCTGCGGCCTATGGTTTGCAGGCCATAGATCTCGTTTGCGTAGACTTCAAAAGTGATGACGTGTTGCTCGAGGAGTGTCAAGAAGGCCGCAAACTTGGATACACTGGAAAGGCATGCTATTCCCCACACCATTCTAATCGACATTGTGACCATTCACGCAGCAAACGATCCATCCAAGGCAGATTGATATTGTCCAGAACGAGTTCCTCCCAAGTGATCGTGACATTGACTTGGCCACGAAGATCCTGCAGGCACAACAAGTCAATGAGCGTCGTGGCGTCGGGGCATTTGATGTTGATGGCTTGGTGGTAGATGCTCCGGTTGTTAAATGGGCCCAGAAAATCATGGTCCGTGCAAATCGGTCAACTGTTTGATCAAATATATTTATTCGGCGCTTGTAAGGCACTATCCCTCCGCAATGCACCCACAGCGTCAGGATGCGATCCGGATCATGGGGTACATTGACGGACGACCATGTGCGCATTGAAACGGTAAGCGACACTTGAGCAAGCTGGCGATCAGCTCCGTACAAGCTTCGCTGGTCAATTCGTCATTGAACATAATAGCGCCTAGCACAAACCGCAAGTTAGTTGCTGCTTAAACGAAATCAACACGTCACTTCTGCAAGCAACAGAGGCAAGGATGTGTTGCATCGGTTGTGCCAAATCAAATCGCCCATGCAGAATCTGATGGCGGAGCGCTTCCTGCACAAAACGCTCCAGCATATCCGAAGCACTCAGTCTTTCATAGACAGGCAGTGGAATTGAGTGAATGCTCAACAGCAAGGCAGCTGTGACGGACACGACAAATCCAAACCTGTGCCAGTGCTCAACGTCTGTCGCATCCCATGGCCGACTCAAGGAAAAACTCCGAGGCACGGGCAGCGGCAACGTTTGCCCGCGTCGCATTCCAGCTTCAAGACGCTCCAAGCGAACCCTCTCATCTGCTGCATGTTGGTCAAAGAGGCACAAAAAAGCGCCTTGTTCCGGTGCTCGCAGTAGACAAGCAATAAACTTGCGATCAATTTGACCGACGACACGAATAAATTGGCACTGAGCGAAGCAACTGTCCCCAAGCTGTGGAAGCAATCCCATCGCTCGAAACCATTTCAACGGCGGCAGACGCGATGCAACTGGTATTGACCCAGCAAGGCTGGTCGCGATCATTCCAAGACGAGCAGGTTCAATGGGCCTTGCCGCCGATGTAATTGGCAAAGTGAGGGTATTTCCTGTCCGCGGATCGATGACACGATCGTCGAAATTGGCCCTTACACGACTCACTGGTGGACAAGGCATTGTGCCGTGAGTAGATCGGAGAGGAAGCTGTCTTGATTCGAAGGATAGCTTCGTCAGCTGCTGGCGAGTCCCGGTTATGCTATCCAAGATCTTTACCCGACTATGCTACACGGTATATCGTAATTAGGTTCTCACCATGGCTTCAGACAGGCTCAATTCAACGGATGGAGCGCATCTGAGAAAGAGTACGAATGCTAAATTGCCAACCTGTGAAGCCGTCGATGGATTTCGCCGCTTGAATGCAGCGGCGATCAGATTGATTAATGTAGAATTGTCCACTGGCCGGCCATTCACGACTAGGAGATGTCAGCAGAGCCAGAGAGCGGGGTGCGATCAACAAAGTCGCTGACACGTCTACTGTTCGTCAAGTCCACGTTAACTGATTGTAGAGAAGTTATTATACCGTCTTGTTGGATAGCTTAGAACCAACATAGCCAACTATGTGAATGCTGCTCCCCGTGGCTGTAAATGGATCCAGACAGTGCGCCACATCATCTCCATACACATTCGCTATAAGCTCGAGGACGGAGTCGGTCTTGGAAGAATTAGAGCGCTGGCTCGGTAGCATAGTGCGGCATACTGTTCCAGCGGAGAGCTTCGTAGTACCCGGCTCTGAGACGTCGGTAAGATGCATGCGAAGATATGGGAAGACAAAGAGATAGTTCGAAAGAGATGCGATGATCTCAGCTAGTCGCGGAGATTCCCTTCGACGTAGTGCGATCTAACTTTAGAGATACCCATGGTAACAGAACAGCACCCCGTACGTTATGAAATAGACCGACTATCACGACGGAGAAATTACACCTTGGCGCCGACGTTGACCTATCAGACTGGCATCGCGGGTCAACAAGGCGGCACAGTCTGGACAGCGTACAAGATTACTGACATCCCCCGTCCCGATGCTGCGCATATAGCATCTCTGAGATAACGCCTTGATACTCCAAAGGGCTGCCAAACGCGCCATCGACGAGTATCAAATAAGACAATTCTGCTTGCCTGTGCCGAATCGGCCATATCGCAGGCTTTCACGGCGCTCCGCTGGAGCCATCGCATTTGTATACGTGACAAATTCTCCGCTGTTAAAAGCTTCGATGAGTGCTTGTGGCGCGCCGGGACCATCGTCGGATATTCGCACATTGAAAGTTGTTCGATCCAAGTGAATGGACACGTTCCGCGCCCCAGCATCAATACTATTTTCTACTAGTAGCAAAATGCATCCTCGTAGCGACGAGATCCGGTGCGACGCGCTGATTTGGACGGCATCGGCATCCAGCAGCTGGGTGATTCGGGGCATTCCTGTGGGACACACATTTGACGACTAAATCCCATGCACTACTCGCCTGTAACTCGCCTCGTCGGCTGCAGGCGATTCGCGTCAAATGGAGCTCTGGGAGGCCCGTTGGCATCCTATAAGCAGATGATCGGGTGCGGACGGCTGCGGAAGGATGTTGCGCAGGCTGTGGTTATGGAGCGTCTCGATCACCTTTACTGGAGGATGCCGCTGTCCGATGCTGACACATCCCTGCCGCCATCCAAGAAGGGGACCGGATTTTTTTCAAAGGTGAGATTAAAAGCGTTATTTGATCTGATATCCTTCTGGCGGCAGCTGCTTGGGAGGGGTAGATTGACCGCGCCATCCTTCACGGATATCGTCGGTGCCTATATGTGAGTTGCCGGCTATGTAGCCTCTAGGCCCATTCATTCATGACGACAGTTATGGCGGCGTGGGAACAGGAAAGACGACGCTGATGGATCTCTTCTACGATGTGCTGCCTTTAAAACGAAAACGAAGAGTGCATTTCAATGCATTCATGCTGGAGATCCACGAGAGTAGCCGCCTTGCTTCAGTCGGCCCCCTGCTATTTATTCGGTAGAGATTCACAGGCTCAAGCTGGGCGGGCGCTCGGGAAACCCGGCTGCAGCCATCGCCGACGAACTTGCCAGCGAGTCAAGAGTCATATGTTTCGACGAGTTTCAAGTGCGTTGCTCGATTTATGCCCGTTCATCACCACTTAGACTGCAATTCGCAGGTCACTAATATTGTGGATGCGATGTTGCTCCGTCAACTCCTCTCCGAGCTTTTTATGCGAGATGTTCACGTCATAACGACGAGCAATCGCGCTCCGGATGGTGCGTCCTCGCTTCGTTTCTATGGTGTGCGATCCTTGTAGAACTCTACAAGAATGGTATCCAGCGAGAGAGCTTTGTCCCGTGTATTGAGATGATCAAGACAAAGCTCGACGTGATGGATATTGATTCAAACCAAGACTATCGATTAGCCTTCGCTGACAGCCAAGGTGCTCGGAGGCTGTATTTCTATCCCTTGAACAGCGCAACGGGGCGAGCGATGGATCTGCTGACGCGAGAGATGTCTGCAGGGCATCCACCCGCAGAGAAGGTCATTCGATTCCTTGGTCGAACCCTTGTCGTGCCGTTGGCGGTCAACGGGTTTGGCCGATTCACCTTTATGCAACTATGCGGCGAAGTATGTCTCCACCCTGTTGCTATTAGGCATACAGTCGACGCTCTTATGCTAGCCGCTCGGAGCACCAGACTATCTCGCTCTCTGCCGTCAATTTCATACGCTCATGATCACGGACATTCCTCGGATGAACTCGTCCATGCGAAATGAAGCAAGGCGGTTTATTATACTGATCGACGAAGCGTATAATTTGAAAGTCACTGTGATCTGCTCGGCCGAGGCTCCGATTGAGGAGCTGTTTGACCTGGACTACGTTGAGGGTGGAAAGGTGTTGGCAAACGACGCGTTAGAATCCTCGTCGGGAAACAAGGTAATCTGATGGCTGTGAAATCCTTGATTATGAGTCGCCATTAGTCTGAGGATGTTGGGCGGGCGGGAGAAGAAGAGGCATTCGCATTTCGACGAGCCATGAGTAGGCTAGCAGAGATGCAGAGCTGGGGATCGTCGCGAATGCATGGTTAGAATATCTTACGAGGGAAATGCATATATGGTAGGATCCTCGGACCAGCCTTTGAAAAAGCCAGCCTTCAGCCGAGCCTTTTTCGCGTGGTACTCGGGTGCGACAGTTGCCTTGTTGAGCGGCAAGGTGGCATCTCTGGCTGCCACCTTTCGATATACTTCCACGTATGACGCCTTGCAAATAATAGGCCTGCAGCGCAACGAGAAACATCCTGTTTTGCGATCCCGGGCCGATCCTTGTCTCCTCCCTCGCACGATGATATCCGCTTTCGTCATTGCTTCAAACCAGCACACCGCTAAATACGATCAGGTGATCAAAGTAGATGGGAGATGGCATGCATTCGTCAGCCGTCGATGGTTCATTGATTGCTGTAGTGGCGCTTTTAGAGCCGGGAAATACTGCTGTCGTTGGATAAATTTCGAGTCGCCGGCAGCCATTAGCTGTGCCCATTCCACGATCGCCATCCTGTAGCCGAAATACAAAGGCTCGTTCGAGACTCGATGCATTGTATCTATCCCCGACCACGATTGCGTCCACGTACACCGCAGGCATTACGCTTGATAGCAATGCGCCCTGAACGCCAATAAAGCTCCATAGAGCAATTTTGTCCCTATAAAGCAAGAGCCAGGCATCAACACAATTGCCGCACAGTGATGGTGACGAACGTGCAGGACATGGAATGTGTTGGCGGAGAGTCGCGTCGGCCTGGTTTAGTTCGCAGCGCTCCTTTGCGACTGTAGTCATTTCTGCCTCGGATAATGGTATTATCGGCGGTCGTACATATGTTTGCAAATGGAGCACAAGAATTTGAGATAGTCTCATCGTCAAGTGCCTCCGTCGAGGCGTCACCACCTACGACGGGGATATTAGTGTGCAGAAATGTGATGACATGGACCAACATGGCGCCTGGCTGACGTAAAGCCACACCCTTGTTGGCTGCCTCCATTCAAAGCAGAGACTTTCTTTAGAGCCATCCTCATGCCGCTCTTCGTTGGATGCCGCGGTGTGCCTAATGGGAGCGATGGGGGCAAGACAGGAAGGATGATTGTCGAGAGCCTGGCGCATCTGCTCCAACAAGTATCTATCCGAAAGCAGGGCATCATCAGAATGGCATGAGCAGCGATTCTCGAGTCACTACAGGCGAAAAGCGCGTCGGGCAATAACTTCGGCGTGGCAATCTCCGACCACAGTCCCATCAGACTCAAGCCTAGACGTCGGCACGCATTTTGTCCCGGTGCCAATTGCAACGCATTCCAGCTTCTCTCCACACTCTACAGATCGATCAGTGCATTGGTCGATCTAAATAACTTGGATGCGCAGGGACTCACGCAGGACAAAGGCGGCAAGAACAGTATACGTCGCCTTTTGCGTATTCTGACGCGGTTTACTTAGCGATGCGTACGTCGCTATCGATAACCGTGCGACGCGATCGGCCATCGCTGCTGGCACAGGCGCCACCGCGTCCCCGGCATCTCGGCTGCGCTTTGGCATCTGGACAGGCTTCAGCCCACGTGATGCGATTGCTCACAACCCAAGACACGTGATACATGCATATGCAATCACAAGGTCTATTCCCTACTCCTCGACGAACTTCTTAAGCTTCTCCAGCCAGTTCGCATACTCCCTCTGCTCCTTCCACTCGATATAGTTTGGCACAAACAGCGCCAGGCCGGTGTCCACGCCTCGCTCCTCCAAAAACTTGTCCAGCAACACTTGCACATCCTCGTCCAAGTGTCCGTACTGCGGGCCGCCGTAGACCAGCCTGCGCTTGTAGTCCGCTTCTGCGGTATCCCCGGTCGCGTGCTCAGGCGAGTCGTGTACGACCAGCGACTCGTAGCCAATCTCGCCCTCCTCGAGCACAAGGTCGATGGTGACGGCCGAGTTTGGCTTCGTGATGGTCAGCGACGCGTGCACGGGGTAGTTCTCCATACTGGTATCGTCTTCATCGTCGTCCGCCGACTCGTCTGCGGCATCGTCGGCCTCCTGGGACGCCGCGGCACCCTCTTCGCCAGACTCATCAAGCTCTGACATGTCTCCGGCATTGTCCTCATCCATGACTTTTATATCCTCCACCGAGAACACAACGCGGATCTGCTCGTTGCCAAATGCACGCGTCAGCACAACCTCGTCTTTCCCCGTGACATCGTGAATCTGAAAGTTCCCTTGCTTCTTGAAATTCTTTAGAAACTCGGGCTCGACGGGTGTTTCGGCGAGCGCGTCGCGCTCGAAGCGCAGCTCCTCGCCGAGCTTGTGCGCCAAGTCGCGGTCCACCTGGCCATGGCTCCACCTGACCGGGGCGATGGATAGCGCGGCGGGCCGCAGGGCGCGGCGGGTGGCGAGACGGGCGAGCATATTTTGGCAGCAGAGCAGAAATTTTCGGCCCATAATGACAGCTGTCAAGAACGTGGCTGATCTTGCCCACCGCACGCTCGTCCTGTCCCTGGCCGGCGGCACTGGTGAATATGCCGAGGAGGACACGACGGTGTGTTGATATTGATCTGCAGTGTACGGGCTGTATGCGACAGGGTCGTCCGTGGTGCGCCGGTATCAACAAGCAAAGGAGACAAAGGCGCTGAGAGAACGCGTATGTTCTTTATGCACCCGGTCTTGCCAAGGCTAACATGCGGATAGGAGGAGCTGCTGGAAGCGATGCAGCAGTATGCAGCGGTGTCTGGGGATTCGTCGCATTTGGAGGGCACGGAGATGGCATCGTCGTCCCAATAATGGCTCATCAGTGTGTCAGTGCTCCGCCTGATGGATCTCAGGGACAAACATATCCATGTCATCTCACACCACCTGTTCTTGCAAAACACGAATGCATCCTTGGAGTACCAGTACATGCTTACTGCTGCGCACATTGCATCGTCGGACCACTTTCCTCGTCACTGTCGTGGGCGTGCTGATGCCCGCCTTGTCGGCCGCCAGCGCCACCATTCTGCTTCGCTTGTTGCGATGCGTCAAGCTCGGCCAGCACTACCTCTTCGACCTCGGCGCCATCAGAGGGCGGAAGCGGCGGGCGTGCAGGGAGGATCTCCTCGAGCCTGAGAATGGTTGCCTCGTCGGTCCATCGGTCTGTTGGGAACTCGACGTCAAAGTGGATGATGAGGTTGCCGTTGGTGTGGTGGCGGTACGACGGCATGCCTTCGCTCGCGATGATCTTGAGCCCGCCAGGACGGATAATCTCGCCCGGGAGGATTTGCACGATAAGCTGGCGGTTGTCCAGGTGCTTGATCGCAAACGAGCCGCCGGCAAGGGCGGTGAGGAGATCCACGGTAGCCTTGTACACCAAGTCGTCCCCGCGGCGCTGAAACCGCTCGTGATCCTTCTGCTCCAGTACGATGACGATGTCGCCCGCCTCCAGCCCTGGCTCCTGATCCGCCTGACCGTGCAGCGTGATCTTCTGCCCATGCGCCATCCCCTTGTCAATGACAATCTCGAGAATCTTGCGCTCGGAGACCGTCTTCTGGCCATGGCACTCCTTGCAGCGATCCTTGTCCTTGATCAGCTCTCCCTCGCCGTTGCATTCCGTGCACACGGTCTGCACCTGCTGGACCATCGGGCCCAGCTGCCGCAGCATGATGCGC
>QZWS01000066.1:0-30942 GCA_004114245.1 Zoopage sp. CT-All
GTGGGGGTGGAAGTAAGAAGCTAAGCGGGATCAAAGCGTGAAAATGGAGGACGATAAAATAGAAGTAAAAGTCGGAACTGACTCAGGCTCGCTCGCTCGAGTGACTTGATTCCCCACATTTCGTTCCAATCAAAAATCGTTGGCTCTTTCAGTTGGAAAAAAGCAGCACCCTCAGGGCAGTTGCTCGACTCACGCACGCACGCGACTCATTCCGATCTGGCCCAGTCGGGAACTTTTTCGTTTTTCTCTCACGCTTCTTCGCCTGGTATCGCACTTGGCCCCACGTTCAAGGCTACAATTCAGCGGGTGCTGACCACGCTTCCGCGCTCATAGTTTCTCTCCAATCTCCAAGCCTAAATCAGCTATCCGACCTGCTCCACTATTTTTCTTTTGTTTTTTCATTGTGTTATTTTTCTGCTCGTGGGTTATCTTACGGGCGATTCATCGTTGCATTCTGCACCTTGGGAACGCTCACAACTACGTGCTTTTTCTTTTTCACGACTTGGGATGTAGGATTTACAGGTTAGTCTAAGTGACGTATTTGATAGTTATTTCCGCTAACGTTCTAGCCTCAACGTCCGTGTCTCGAAAAGTTAGAAAACGCATTCTTTGATAAGCGACGACCCCCACAAGCACCTCACCATGTCTGAGCAACATCATTCAGGCGATGAATTGGACGACTACAAGGAGCAGGATCGTTTCCTACCCATTGCAAACGTTGCCCGCATCATGAAAAAGGCTCTGCCCGACAATGCAAAGATTGCAAAAGAGGCTAAGGAATGTGTACAGGAATGTGTTTCAGAGTTCATTTCATTCATTACCAGTGAAGGTATGTCGCAGCTTTAGTCTCCTGTTTGCTCTCTATGTGCGAAAGAACCTCTTATTCTTGTGGTGGTGGCAGCTAGTAGCAGCTGCTGTTTACAGCACCATCAGTGTTAACCTTTTCTATTCTTCGTTGAACCTGCAGCAAGTGACCGTTGTCAGCTCGAGAAACGCAAGACGATCAATGGAGAGGACATTCTTTGGGCAATGCAGTCTCTGGGCTTTGAAAACTATGGCGAGGCGCTCAAGATCTATCTGGCCAAGTACAGAGAGGTAACGCAGCTTGACTTTACTCGCAACTTGTTGCTGCCCGTAGCAAGATTCTAACGTTGCGTTTTTCTAATCGCAATACTTGCTGATCTTATAGACGATGAAGATTGAGCGACAGGCTGCTACAGGCTCCAAGGACAAGGACGGCGAGGAGGACATCAAACAGGATGAATCGGCCCTCTATCAGCAGCAAGGTGTCAACGCTGGGTATTATCAGTAGTGCGGTCCGTCTTTGCACAGCTTGTGGCCTTTACAGTTTTTACCGCACCCACCTTAGACCAGGCTATAGATTCCAACATTCTCTGCTGCCTCCAGTCTACCCTTTTGTACCATAACTTTCAATACTCATAGTAGCACACAAGTGCTCCAACAATATCTGCCGCGGCCCAAGGAAAAAGCGCTGCACTTTGTAGTGGAGGTGAAATCAAGGCAGCAGTCACAAGCTCCAGCGCTCGCTATTTGAGGCCGAGAGTCGCGTTGAGCTTCTAGGAACCTCGCACTCCCTCACATTCTTTCTTCACATTTCCCCAACAGCACTTTGCCTTGAGCTCCCGCACGCAACTCTAGTCATAACGTTTTGACCCATTACTTGCTACCACCTTCATACCTCTCACATCATGGGTCTCTTAACCATTCTTAAAAAGAATCGTCAAAAGGAAAAAGAAATTCGTCTGCTGATGCTTGGCCTGGACAATGCGGGAAAGACAACGATCCTGAAGCGAATCAATGGCGAGGACATTGACACCATTTCGCCTACCCTTGGTTTCAATATCAAGACGCTGGAGCATAATGGGTAACTATCTTCAGTCCGTTATTGGTTTCCTTTTCGTTCCTGCTTACCTGCTTGAACAAAGGCCTTGAACTCACTAGCTCCTTTTGAACTCCTCACAGGTTCAAAATGAACATTTGGGACGTTGGTGGCCAAAAGTCGATCCGATCGTACTGGCGCAACTATTTTGAGCAGACAGATGGGTTGGTGTGGGTAGTTGACTCTGCAGATAGACTACGTTTGGAGGATTGTAAGAAGGAGTTGCACGAACTCCTCCTGGAAGAGGTAGGCCCGTGGGATTGCATAACAGCCGTGGATTGAGTGTACAAGAATTCTTACAAACAGAATGTGTGTGTTTTCGTGCCCACTTTAGCGTCTCTCTGGAGCGTCCCTCTTGGTATTTGCCAACAAGCAAGATCTCCCAGGTGCACTGAGTGATGATCAGATCCGCGAGGTATAGACGCACAAGTGTGAACGTCTCTTGGCTTTGGAATACTTCATGGATACTAATGAGCTCATATGTGTTCTATCGTATGTAGGCATTGGCCCTGGACGACATCGCCACACACCACTGGGCCATTCTCGCGTGCAGCGCCAAGACGGGGACGCACTTGCTCAAAGGCATGGACTGGATTGTGGGCGATATTGGATCGAGGATCTACTTATTGGACTGAGAATAAACGCTGATACCCTTAAATGTAACCCGTGCAATTCGAAAACTCCCTTTTGTGTGGGTCACCCTCCTTTGTTTTTTTTCCTCTTTTCTCTTTTGTATCGCCACCCTCTCTATCCAGTTGCTCATCCCACCCTCTCTTCATTCAATTCTTTTTTGCCAGCCTTAACGCGTCGCGTCCATCCACGAGGGAATCCGTCCTAGCGTCAAAGCGCATGCTCCACTCCACCACCGTAACTTGCCCATTTTCAATCTCACTTTCACACCTATACACTCCCCTCCATGACACAGCCCACCATCAGCATGCAGCAACAACAGCAGCAACAACAGCAACTGGACGATCCAGAATCTGAACTGCTACTTATGAAGCTCGAGCGCGAGCATAGACAACAGCAGCAACAGCAGCAACACCACCAACAACAGCAGCAGCTGGAGCTGGAGCAACAACAACAACAGCTGGAGCAAAACCAAGAGCAAGGTCTTGACCACGAGCAGCCACAAGAGGAAGATACCCAGCCGAACCTGCCCCCTGTGCGCGTCGGTGCCAGCACAGGTCGCAACGTCGCTCTCACCAACGCCAACCGTAGGGATATCTGTCTGCAGCGTGCGGCACATCCAGCCATGACACTCGAGGCACTCGCCATATGGGCCCAGCTAGAGTTCAACCTCGCTCGTAAACCGGCCATGGGCACACTCTCTAGGATATTGAGCAAGCAATCGCGGTACAGCAGCATGAACGAAATCGAACTCCAAGGCCAGCGCAAGCGAAACGTACTCTGCTCAGAATTGGACGACGCCCTGTTGATGTGGGTTCGTGAGAATCAAGAGCGTAACATCCACGTCTCTTACAAGATGATCATCCAGAAAGCCAAGGAATTGGGCGCCTATATCAAAACTCTGCCCGGCCGAGAACATACTGAAGTCCCAGCCTTCTCGAATGGCTGGGTCTCTGGGTTCACCAAGCGACATCATCTCATTGGCAGCGCACTGAATGCTCCTGGAGCCAGCAGTTTGGTGGCGATCAATGAGTTGGTGGCAGGTGGATTCGCGCCTCCTATCCTGCCGCTCTCGACGGATGAGCAGCTCATCTCGAGGAGTCTGACTGCAAAAGCAGCACGAGAGGCCGCAGAGCAGCAGATGCAGCAGCATGAAACCTTTATGGAAGGCCACGACCTTGACCACAGGATGGACGGTGAAAACATGGGCAATGAGGATGTCGTGATGGAGGGGATTGAGGAGGATATACACCACCAAATGGCCCATGCTATTGGTCCGGATAGCCAACTTTCATCGTCATCCGCATCGTCGTCCACTTCGGGTCCCATCCACACCCCTGCTGATGGACCGACGGCACCTGTCGTCGCTCCTGTGGCACCGCCCACCAAGAGTAAAAGAGGAAGGAAAAAGAGCACGGGCCTTGGTCTTCAATCTCGGGAGCAATTACGACAGCAGGCACATCCAGCAGCACCAGGAATGGTCTCTGCGGCGCGGCCTAGGGGTTCATCGCCATCTATGACGCCCACTTCTTCCTCATTACTAGCTCAATCTCTTCAACAGCAACAGCAGCAGCTGCAGCACCTTCAGCAGCAAGCACAGTTCAATCAGCAGACATTATCGTCAGCTACAGCGAGCACGAGTAGTTTGGAAGTGGCAGCCGCTGCAGCAGCGGCGGTGACTGCAGCAGGTGTGACATCCACATCAACAACGACAACAACGTCAGCAGCAACGACAGCAAAAGCAACGGGATCTACATTGACCTCTTCAGCAGGGACATCAGGAGGCACTACTTCGGGTGCTACTCCCACCGCAAAACAGATACCGACCAAGGCTGAAGCTCTGGCAGCTGTTCAGACAGTGATCAACTCTTTGAATGTCCATATCCCGGCAGAGGTGGAGCTGTTGCGGCCATTGTTTGACATGGAGCGGAGGTTGCAGAACGAACTGCATGCTGGAGAGCGCCAGTCGACGACGACGATGATCTGGTCCAAGTAAAACGTCTGAAGTGCCACATTTTTTTTTTCTTTTCTTTCTTGGGGAGCTACTTGTACTATTTGTTTACGATATTTGCACAAAAACAAAATAATATATCTTCATATATGCTCCTTTTTTTCATGTTATTTTTTATTCATGGAGTGGGATTTTTGTAGTGTGGCAGGTGTATAAGAAAGAGAAGAAGACAAAAAAACAAACGTCCGTAGGTGTTTTTCCTGGTAGGTTGCACTACCATCAAATGGCGCAACATAAAATTGCTTTGGATGGTTGATAGTTCCTGTTTTCTAAGGATCCAAGCGAGCAGTGACCTATGGGTCCATCATTTTTGTTCCATCATCCGTTAGATGGGTGCCATCTTGGACGCTTTGATGCTATCAGGCATTCTCATCTGGTAATCGCCATTCTGAGTGATGTAGCGAACCCATGGCAATGCTGCATATCCTGAACGTTCCTGAATCTTGAGGTAACGGACCTGGATGCCCGATGTTGTGAAGTAGGGAATCTCAAACTTGATGGACATGGGTGGTCGCTTGTCAGCATCCTCCACTTGAAAACGGAGGGTATGATCAAGGTCAATGGAATGGTAACACATTAGCTTTTTCGATCTCATTCTCGTATCATGAAAAAAGTTGCGAATACGTACAGTTTTTGACGGAAGGAAGACCAAAGTGAGCTCTCATCGAAAACTCCTTGCCTCCCTGGAACTGCTTGATCTTCCAGATGACACAAGCCTTCTCGGGAACGTACTGTACAGATCCAATCCCGCTCTACAATGACAAAATGAGTGGGAGATAGTAAGAGATGCAGTTGAGCAAAGGGTGGTAGAATTATCCCACGATCCGCTTTCCCGTGATAAAAAAGTTGACAGCATACCCTGAATTTTGGTGTGTCGGCATCCTCAGGGACAGGAATATGGATCTCAACGTTGTTTGCTGACGAGCGACGCTTGAACTGGGCTTTGGCCTATAAATACATCCAGAAAATAGCCACAAAGGGGTGAGATCTCAAAAGACGTTCGCAAGTTGCACGCAGGACTCTGGTGTTGTGTGCACTGATCACCGGCGATGAAATCACATACGCGAATAAGGTATTCAACTCTGCTTCCAGTGTAGTTCTCAACAAGGGCCTCCACCCAGATCAATGGCTTGACTTGAGTGTTGAGTCGATATGTCATAAGATCAAACTCGCCATCTGGAGGGATGAATGAGATTGTCCTGTCGTTCTCAAACTTTGAAAGGCGCACACACTGATGGAACTTGACATCCTCCATTTCGATCGACTTGCCCTTTGTGGGTGCTATCATCAAATTCGTTTTGGTTAAGGCCATGTTGTAGATTACGATATGATCACCAGTAGCGTGCGAGAAGAGAAACCGCCAGACTTACAGCGACCGGTGCTCTCAAACATGACCTTGTCGTTCAGGCCGAGTCTCAATTCGGGCATTCCCGACAGGAAGACCTTCATCTTGACAGCGCCCAAGATTTCACTCCTTAGCACGTTTCCGTTGGCGTTCACCAGCAGGTTGACAGACTCGACCACATCCAAAAAGACCTCGTTCTTGCGATAACGAATGCCTTCTGATCTCCACGAGACAGCGTTGGTGACCGCCATGGGTGGCCGGACCTGAACCTCGAGTTTGTAGGCGTCCTGAGTGATATATTCCTGCAGAATCTTGGACTCTGTTGTCTGAGGGTATCCGAAATCCATCATCTCATCCAGAAGCTCGTAGATAATGACAAAGTTATCCCGGATCGATTCCTCCTCCAGTTCCTTGAAGTACTCAGTCAGAACTTCGGCGATCGTGTGGAGAAAGAGCATGACAGTTGTTGCGTTCGAGTTTTTACGCGTGATAGCCAGCACTAGACAAGGCGGAGGCACAACAGTAGAAAGATGGTCAGAACGAGTCGAGGTTGGGCTTTTTCAAGTGAATTCACCCCGCTTAACCATCAGCGATGCCCAGGACTTCTTCATCATCACAACCGCGTTTGTTGTTGATGATGATCGAATAGCGGTTGTTTTCCTCTCGCCGTGAGCGTGCACTTACAAAAGAGATTGTTGTGTCGAATGTAAAGGTAGTTGATTCCGTCATCGGTGAAGCATGGTGCTGGGGCCTGACTGTCCTCCTCGGCCTCGAGGACCAAGGGGAGGAACTTCTCGACAGCAGACATGGGAATGTCGCCGCGGTAGTTGCGTGAAATCAGGACCTTGCCCTTGAGATCCAGGATGAAGATGGCGGACACTGCGGAGGCCATGGCGGATGAAGAAAAGGAGGTGGACGGGGGTAGACGGGGGTGTCGAGAGGGTCGAGGGTCGAGGTGGTGGTGGTCGATGGGCGTCTCCCTGGGATGTGCTGCAGCGTGTTGGCTAGTGGGCTGATGAGAACAGAGAGAAAGCTGGGAAGACGTGGAGCGACGAGGGACTGATTGTGACGTGGTCTTTTTGACTTCCATTCAACCTCACATTTTAGCACACTCTTCCACGTTTCATCCACTCCCTTTGCAGTTTGCACCCACTCCCACACCAAGAATACCAGAGACAAAGGAAAACTACGATTGAGGACCTCAACCTCGACTGATCTGGTCGACTTATGCATCGTAGCATGTCCTACCTGTTAAACTCCTTCTTTAGCCAGCTACTGACTTGACTTGCAAGTGCAACGTTGAATATCATCCTCCTATGAATATGATCACATATCACTTGTCCTGTAGGTAGTTGCGCATATGAACCTTGATTGCCTTCTCATTGACGAGCAATGCGCGGCGGAGATTCCCAGCCATAATGGTAAAAGTGATGAGTGTTGAAGCGCAGCTAAAAAACTAGCAACGATGATAGTGTGATGGGGTGATATAAGCAAGCAAAGATGAAGATGTACATGGAGTGGAGCAGGCAAGCAAGGACGAAAGATAAAGGTGGATCGAAGCAAACAAGCTTAATGTGCCGGAGAGTATTAGAGTGGCGAGTGCTCGTCGCCAAATTGACATTCAGCGCTTCAAATATCAGAATATCTATAATCTACGATGTCGATCTTCAGAACACGACAAGACGGGGAGCGCGGTAAGATAAAAGTAGGGGTGAGACAACCTGGTGAGAAATATAATCGATCAGAGGAATGTGCCTGAAATCGTTCCCTGAGCATATGGATATCCGCGTAAGACGGTGGGGATTGAAAGCGACTTGAATCCAAACCGAGGTTCCCCGGTGTGTTCGAATATTATACCTCTCAGTAAAGTAGGGTCATGAACAATCGTTGTGGATATTGCCAAGAAGGATGTGAGGAATGCTGGGGCGTAAGGAGTTGACACTTAAAAGTGAAAGTAGTTTGTTTCCTACTTCTGAAGATGAGAGCACAACTGTTTCTTTAATGGGTCGCGCACGATCGATCGTCCACATCGCTCCGAAGCCAGAGAGACGCAGCGATCATTGCCTTGAAGCGCATCTTGGCATACAGCGACAGCGAGGATCGACTACACCAATCATCCCACCAATAATTATCTAACAGTTCATTTCACTGTCGAAGCACGCGTTTGTCGCCGGTGTCCCCTCCGCCAAAACCACAGCTGATTGTCGGATGTCTTCGGTGCACTGATATAAAGGCACAGACACGCCTTTCTCTCCGCCCTCCTCAAGATCCACACGTTTTTGTTGCTCTCCCTTGTCTACATCTTTACCCCTCCCCACATTGCGCATACATTTCTTTTCCAAGGTCGTCTCTGGTTCTTTTCCCTGTGTCCGTGGGACACAAAGCTCAAACAAGAAATTTGATTCCGCCTTGGGCTTTCACGCGACAGTTGAGACATAAAAAGCGCAAGCGGCGACCAGGGCCCGAGAAAAGGGAACTCTTTTTCTCCTCCACAACCACTGTAGACGGGATTGTTCTTCCTCTCCTCCAGTCTTCCCTTTTCCTTTACTTTCCGTCCTTCCGCTTCCTCCCCCTTGCAGGTCTAATTGCCGACCTGCAATTCCTCTCCACTCGTCCCGGCTACGTTCTCCATTAGTCACTGGCCCACAGCCGCTTTTCTACTCCTTTTTTTTCACTTTTTCTCTTTTTACATTCTCTTGAAGCAACTCATTCAGCATGGACGATGCATGGGAAAACTTTCTTGAGGCTATCGCCGCGTTGCTGTCCAAGGCTCTGACGGACAAGGAGACAGAAAAGGTCATTGCTGGCTTCAATAACTTTCAGCAGCGTCTACAAAGACTCAGCAGGTAGAAAAGACAAAAAAACAAAAAATACCTCACCCCACACACACCATGCACAGAAAGACTCCTCGGTTTTTTTTTACATGGGACCACTAACTCCGAGACTCATTTCATTGCATTGCAGCCACAACCTGCAGAGACTGAATCTCGAGATCACTCAGAGCACGAAACGTGTCAGCAAGTGCAAACACGACGGCAAGACCTGTAGTCAAAATGTGACGAGAGGTTTCTTCAAGACCTGGATGATTGCTTATGTGGTCAAGTACCTGATCGGGATTCTTCCCTCGCTTTTGACCGGAAAGGCCTTCAAGAAGTAAGTTGATGATGCGCTTTATGACTCAACCCGAGATCGCAGGAGGATACCCCTGTCAATGTCACTTAGTTTTCGCAGAAGGAAAAAGCAAACACCCGGACGCGAAACGACCGAGGATAGAAAAGAATGAGGGAACGAGAGGAAGGAATGTTGCAGCTATGTAGCCCTCGGAGCCAGTCTGTCAACTGTCTCCTGGTGTAGACGACCCCTCCCCAACAGTGATACCGGTGCCCTCCCCTATCCCCTCTCACGTGTGACCCTGCTCTGAAGGAACGGGTTTGCGGACGGCCCGTCTGCGCTGTTCCGTGGCAATTGGGGCGATTGAATGCCACTGGCCAGCACGGTTCCGCTTCTTCACGTGCAAGCAAAATCAAACCCTGTCCCACACCCCACAGGCAGCACGTCTCCCGGACGCGCGTCAACGGGGTACCTGGCGGAGGTATATATCTTGACAAGCTCAACTAACCGAAGCATTTCATTGTACACTACAGTCCAGGCATCCTCAAGAGAGGCGGTGGAAGTGACACGGTCGGGTTTGCGTTCTTCCTCTCATCCTTCCTCTCCGCCTACAAGCTGGTGCTCTGCACCATGCGCTACTACCGGCCTAATCACGAGGGCGATCGGCTCAATGCGTTCGTAGCAGGATCCGTCGCAGGATTGACATTGCTTTTGGACAAGAACAAAAGCCGAAGGTCAGCACTCACGCTCTATCTCTTCACCAGATCCATCCAGTTTGGATCGAGCTACGCTATGAAAAAGTGGGCAGAGCATCGACACGCAAAACGATCTGTTAACCGTTTAGCACTGCGGGACGCGGTCGAGTCCTCGGGCGAGAAGCAGGAACTTGTCACTGGTGCTGGGTGGGATGACATCCTAGCAAAGGTCATGTCATCTTCAGCGGCGACTGTGCTCATGTCCATGACAGCCTCTGTCATCATTTACTCGTGCGTGATTGAGCCGGATGCGATGCCCCGGTCCTACTGGCACTTCATCATGCAGCACTCAGGCCTGCCTCAAAAGTTTGGACCCATGTTCCATCCGCTTGTGGAGACTTTCCGGTCTCAGTACGCAGTCTTGAGGGAGCTACCAGGAGGAATGGAGAACATTGGAATCCCAGCTGGCATCTCCTCTAAAGAGTTTGTTGCCGAAAACATCTCGCCTAACATTGCCACCTTGATTCCGAGCCACGTGCATCATGATTTCCAGCTGTGTGCATTGTTGCACCCACTGACGCCATGCAAGGGACATGCGCTCGATGTTCTTACAGGCGAATTTGGCCGAGCGGCCAAGATGTACGGCACTCTCAACTTTGTAAGCTCACTCCGTTTCAGTGCGCTGTTATACTTCAAATTGTGTATCCTGGACACAGATTCTCATCCATGTCCCTGAAACGTCTTCATAGATCGTGACACTTGTCTTCCAGCACAAGAAACTTGCCACCAATCCTCAGGACGTTGCTTACCGCTACATCAAGTCCACGCTGCGCTCGTGCATGTTCTTGACCGTTTATGTGCTCGGTGCCTTTGTCACGCCATGTGTGATGCGCAGGGTACTGAAAAGGGAGACCCTCTTCACGTAAGTCTACGGTTGATTCTGTAACATGTTTGGCGTTGGATCTAAATGTACCGATACGCATGTTAACGCTCATCTCTTGTTTTGTTTTTGTCTTGTCTTGATTTATCTGGGCTTGTCTTGTACATAACCCACAGCTATCTTTTCAACGGCATGCTCTCTGGACTGGCAGTCATGATTGAGGCACCAGGACGACAGATGGAACTTGCGCTGTACTGCTTGCCCCGTGCATTGGAGACAACCTGGAACATGTTATTGAAGCGTGGCATGGTGCGCAACATCCGCCACGGAGATATTGCACTGTTCAGTGCATCCATGGGAGTTTTGATGACTATTTACCAGAACGATCCTAGTGTGATCAACAAGCACTACCTGACGGTCCTCACCCGCCTCTTTGGACGCAATTAGAGTAACGAAGCGAGAAAAGATAAAAAAATTTAGGGTATTTATGAGTAAAAAAGAAAATATGGAAGCTTCGGGCGCCTAACACCTTTGTACGCCCCCCACGAGCATACTAGCACTGCGAGCTAGTAAAGTCCATCATCGTCCTGCGATGAGTAGTGTTGGTAATGACGGTATTTTTTAACAATGAATATGAATTTGGGAGGGGATTTGTGCACTACTATGCTATACTTGCAGGATCCTAAAGGTGTTGTAAATCAGATCTGCATAGGCGTCCAAGGGACCCGGCGCACAGAACCGTGCACAATCGCCATCGCCCATCCGTCCGTCCGGACGCATGGCAAACATGGCCTCTGTGTCCAAATAGATGCCGCCTGCAGACTCCACGACGCGCTTGGCGATCCTGTTCTGTCTCTCGATATCGGCCAATGTTGGACGGTACTCTTCCTTTGTCGAGCCGATATGTTCCTGTCGTTTAGGTGGGCTTTGGAGTGGTTTTCGAAGGATGGTGCCTTCGACGATGGAACGACCAGATTTGTTGTCGGCAATGGCTTCGTCTTCGCCCTGGGTCTTGAATTGAGAACAGTCGGGCGAGAGTGGGTGGGATGCGCGGTACATGACCATGGTCTCAGGGTAGTACTTCCAGAGATGTTTCATCGTAAAGACCAGCTCGCTCAGAAACACCTCGTCCGGTCTCCAGACCAGACCCCGGTTCAGGATCAGAATTTTGTATTTGGCCAACATGTCCTGGGTCGCCCAGGGCTGCTCAACCGTGGAAGCACTTGGGTACTCTTCCTCCTCAGGGTCGACAGCCCAGGGGACAGAGAGTAGGTCGTTTCGGGCGTATTTGAGGGCCACGTTCTGACAAAGTCCGTGTGAGCTGTGGTGAAGACAGCCCAGTTCTCCGTAGCACACAAAGGAGCTCTGGAAGGCCGAGAGGAGGACGTCGTGAATCTGGTATTGTGTCACGTCGCCGACCACCAAGATATCCCGCTGATTCACCGCCTGACAGAATTTGATCTTTGTGTATTCCTGATATTCCGCTCTGGCGTCCTCGAGTCCCAGTTTGTTGGGTCCAGTTCCTGGTCCACAGATGGAGGCGTCCGGTACCCACTTGTACTTGACCGCCTCCCGGACCAAGAACCGGTCGTGCGCATGATCGAATTCGCCCAGATAATGTCCGTTGCCGTCTCGGTCCAGGGCCTTGAGAAAGTTCTTGTCACATTTGGTGAATCTCGAGTCGCCCAGGTGTTTTAACGTGGCGAATTCCTGATCCTGTCGTACCCAAGAGCCGTGGGTGGTCCAGCAATGAATCTGTTCACGAATCTTTTTCACTAGGTCCGGGTTGTTTTTGATACCGGTGCCATGGATTCGTCCGGCTTCCTTGTTTTCAAACACGCGGTAGGCTTCCGTCTGGGCGATGGTTTCGGCGAGGCCGTCGAGGACTTGAAGATCTTTGAGGGAGAGGGGCACGGTGGGATGACGGTTCCTGGCAGGATCTTTCCATCGTGATGATGATGACTGATTGTCGTCGAGAGAGTCTTGCTGTCCGAAATCGGAGGTAGGGTTGAGGACGTTGCTCCGGAAGAAGAGCACGAGCTGGAAGAAGACCGCGCAGGCAATGATTAGGGCCAAGGGCTTTCCCAGGGCAGGCATGGCGGGCATCAGGAGGCGTAAGAGTGTATGTTGATTGATGTAAAAGAAGAAATATGTCCGACTTGGGCGTTGTGCGCTTAAAAATATGACCTCGAAGTAGGCTTGCTGATGGCGGGGATATGGTGTGGAATGCTGAAAAGGACCAGTACTGTTTTCTGCACTCTTGATGGGTCGGGTGGATGCAGAAAAGGGGCAGAAGTCAAGCAAAGCAAATGCAAAAGAAACAAAGGAAAAGGATGAGCAGGATGAGGTGTGTGAGATGTATGAAAGGGTAAACGAAGAGGTGGAGTATCCGCCCGCGCAAATGTTTATTTTTAGGAGCATTAAAGGCGCGGTCGTGTCTGGACTCTGGAGTAGCGGACATTATTGAGGCGAGCACAGCCTTTCGAAAAAGACGCGATTTCTACCGCATCTCTGGACAAAGGCCTCTTGAGAACGCTGAAGGTACACACCACCACGCGAACAAACCATTCGTGTAGTACTCAGGTGCGACAGTGTTCGAGAGACACGATTTGCTTCACGGCTGAGTAACCGCGCGAAGAGGTTGAAGTCATGGGATGGACGTCACGTGCAGTCAATGCATTGTGCCTTGGTGCACAGACCGTGGTTGAAGGACAGCTGCAGCAAGTATCAAACATCGTTGTGCCTTGTGGAGACACACAGGCCGTCTGATACCGTCTCACCGCATCCATCAATCCATCCATTCAACTTTGAGACCATCCATCGCCGCAGTCTTTTGCGCTTTTCATCCAGAGGCTCACCGGGCTGCAGAGGTTTCACTGGATGCTGACAAGATGGATGGGGTTAACATGAGTCGAGCGTCGACCACTCGCGGCAGGAGCATTCATTCAACCCACTCACGTACGCATCGAATCTCGAGCAGCGTACACAAAAAGTACACACGGTTGAATGGTGCAGTGTGAACGAACGATTACAGTAAACAAAGGAAGAAGAAAAAAAAAATAAGGGGCATTGCGCGCTAGATGCGGGTAAAGAGGGGACGTGGGTAACAAGAGAAAAAAAAATCATTTTAGGATTCTTAACTACCCCCGAAGAGGCACACCCTGCGTCTTGCGTAAGACTGTTACAGAAAAAAGAGAGAAGAGCGATTGCAATGAGACGCGACGCAGCAACTAAATGGAGCTCATTTGTCATTCCCTGGTGATGAGGCAGCCTCGGCGCGATTTGGGCAAGCCGATAGAGTGTGGCGGACACAGCATGAGAAACAAAATCGCGGCTGCATATGAGTTCCACTTTGTAATGCGCGCTTGAGACGCCTGTTGATGTTGACGACGGAGCTGTTACGCAGTCAGCGGATATAAAAGGCATGGCTGATGTCGCGGCCGCCTTTTCCCCTTCCTTTTTCTTTTTTTCTCTTTTACTTCTCTTACTTCCTCATCATCTTCACTCGTTCCTGCCCTTCCCCATTCCTCTCTTCACGTAGAAGCTTTTTATTCCTCCCCTTTGTACCTCTCTCCGTCCCTCGTTGACTGACAAGAAAAAGTTGAGCAATCATGGTTAACTTTACTATCGACCAAATCCGTGCCTTGGTAAGTCTCTCGTCTTGTTCCTCTGCTTGCTACTTCCTGGTCATGATGGGATAGTGGGGACATGGGTAGAGAGTGGGATGGATGAAGAAAAAAGAGAGAGAGCAGTCGTGTGAGTGCTGGGGCCACATTGTCGTGTAGAAACCTTTTTTTCTTTTATTCTTTTCTTATTCCAAGCTCCGTTCGCGAGTCTCCCGTGGGAAGCAGTCGTTATATGAAAGAATCTCCCTTTTAGACTTTCCTTGCAATGTGCATTCCTCATTCACACCCTTTCAGATCTGGGATTCTTTTCTCGAACCGATCTTGAAAAGGTTCATAGCATGGTCCCCTTGTCGGACCGTTCTCCTTAAAAAATGATTCCTGACGCCCTGCTGAGCTTTGTTCTCAGCAAGTGCACAAAGAAAAGCATGTCTTGTGGGGTAATGGGACTGGGTGGTCCATGACGCGCTAGGCGTTTCTAAGCGTTTTAGGTTCATGATAAATGAGAGAGTCAGCTGAGGGAAGCAGGCAGAAGGAGACACGAGACAACAACAAAGAGAGCCTTCAGAGGGTCCGTGTGGTTGGGGGACGGGATGGCGGTACGATAGTGGGGTGACAGGAGGACGGGCGCGGGAGACGGGGAGCCAAGGCAGTGCATGGGGGACAACCTATTATCGGGTTAATCACACAAGGACGGCTGATCCGAGTGTGTGTATGTCTGTGGGTGTATAATGCGAAAAATATGAGCGTGGGAACTGCATCCGGGTCATGCATCGTCTTGGCCAAATGTCGTTTAGCCCCGCTTCAGCTGCCTCGGGCCTGTAGCGCAAGCATGCGCCATCTCTCTCACCACACGTACAGGGCTACATCGCCCTCGATCGTGTGCTTTGAAGAATTATCGCTTCGTTCATTGTCACCATCATCATTATCCGCACCCTCATCCTCATCGACCTCGTTATCAATGCCATCCCCACCACTCCCCACAACAAGCAATAGTCTTTTATATCTATTTTCTCCTGTGTGATATATTCCATGCGATGTCTGAGCATCATGTCTAACGCGCCCCTTCTGCGCTGTTTTGTCCGATGACATGTAGATGGACAAGGTTACGAACGTCCGTAACATGTCCGTCATTGCCCACGTCGATCACGGAAAGTCGACCCTGACCGACTCCCTGGTGTCGATGGCTGGTATTATCTCCCAAGCCCGTGCTGGTGAGGCCCGTTTTACGGACACCCGTCAGGACGAACAGGACCGTGGTATTACCATCAAGTCAACAGCCATCTCGCTCTTCTTCGAGATGACAGAAGATGACCTCAGGGACGTCCAGCAAAAGACCGATGGTATGTACATGTAGCACAGTGACATTCCATCGTCAAAAAACAGCATGCAGTAGAAGATCTTTATTGACGCATCTTTGGCACCTTTCAATCCCCTTCGTATGCACCAGGAACCGCTTTCTTGATCAACTTGATCGATTCCCCCGGACACGTTGATTTCTCATCCGAGGTTACCGCTGCTCTTCGTGTCACCGATGGTGCTTTGGTTGTCGTTGACTGCATTGACGGTGTCTGCGTCCAGACTGAGACTGTCTTGCGTCAGGCCCTGGGCGAACGTATCAAGCCCGTTGTGGTTATCAACAAGGTTGATCGCGCCCTTCTCGAACTGCAAGTCACCAAGGAGGATCTCTACCAGTCCTTCTCGCGTACGATCGAATCTGTGAACGTCATCATTGCCACATACAACGACAAGGTCCTTGGCGATGTTATGGTCTACCCCGAGAAGGGAACCGTTGCCTTCGGATCTGGTCTTCACGGCTGGGCTTTCACAATCCGCCAGTTCGCCCAACGTTACTCCAAGAAATTCGGTGTGGACCGTCAGAAGATGATGACCAAGCTCTGGGGCGAGAACTACTTTAACCCCGCGACCAAGAAGTGGACCAACAAGAACGTCGATGCCGATGGCAAGCCTTTAGAGCGAGCCTTCAACATGTTTGTGTTGGATCCCATCTTCAAGTTGTTTGACACCTCCATGAACAAGAAGAAGGAGGACGTATATCCTATCCTGGAAAAGCTCGACATCACCTTGAAGACCGAGGAGAAGGAATACGAGGGCAAGCTGCTCCTCAAGACCATTATGAAGAAGTTCTTGCCTGCCGGTGAGGCTCTCATGGAGATGTTGGTTATTCACCTGCCCTCGCCCATCACAGCTCAAAAGTACCGTGTCCAGAACCTGTACGAAGGTCCCATGGATGACGAGTGTGCCAAGGGTATTGAAAACTGCGACCCCAACGCCCCTCTCATGTTGTACGTCTCCAAAATGGTGCCCACCTCGGACAAAGGTCGTTTCTATGCCTTTGGTCGTGTTTTCTCTGGTACCGTTCGCGCTGGTCTCAAGGTCCGCATCCAAGGCCCCAACTACACCCCTGGCACTAAAACTGATTTGTTTGTGAAGGCTGTCCAGCGCATCGTTTTGATGATGGGTCGTTATGTCGAGCCTATCGAGGACTGCCCCGCTGGTAACATTGTCGGCTTGGTCGGTATTGACCAGTTCCTGCTCAAGTCTGGTACGATCACCACTTCGGAGACTGCCCACAACTTGAAGGTCATGAAGTTCTCTGTCTCGCCCGTCGTTCAAATCGCTGTCGAGTGCAAGAACGCTGCCGATCTGCCAAAGTTGGTCGAGGGTCTCAAGCGCCTCTCAAAGTCGGACCCTTGCGTCCTCTGTTTCACATCGGAGAATGGAGAGCACATCGTTGCCGGTTCGGGAGAGTTGCATCTCGAGATTTGCTTGAAGGATCTTGAGGAGGATCATGCTCAGATTCCTATCCGCAAATCTGATCCCGTCGTTCCGTACAAGGAGACAGTCAGGGCAGAGTCTAGTGTCACCGCTCTTGCCAAGTCCCCCAACAAGCATAATCGTCTCTTTGTCAAGGCTATGCCTATTGCTGAGGAGCTCTCTCTCGCTATCGAGTCCGGTAAGGTCGGTGCTCGTGATGAGCTCAAGGCTCGTGCCCGTGTCCTCTCTGACGACTATGCCTGGGATAACACTGAGGCTCGTAAGATTTGGTCATTTGGACCCGACGGTACTGGACCCAACCTGCTCGTGGATATGACCAAGGGAGTGGCGTACTTGAGCGAAATCAAGGACTCGTGTGTTGCCGCCTTCCAGTGGGCTACCCGCGAGGGTGTTTATACAGACGAGAATATGCGTGGATGCCGCTTCAACATCTTGGATGTCGTGTTGCATGCTGATGCCATCCATCGTGGAGGTGGACAGATTATCCCTGCCTGCCGCAGTGCCATTTATGCCTCGGCTATTGTGGCCAAGCCCGCATTGATGGAGCCCATTTACCTGGTTGAGATCCAGTGTCCCGAGGGCGCCATGGGAGGTATCTATGGTGTCCTGACCAAGCGTCGTGGCCACGTTTTCGGCGAGGAGCAGCGTCCTGGAACCCCCATGTACACGATCAAGGCGTACTTGCCCGTTGCCGAGTCTTTTGGATTCACGTCTGATCTTCGCGCGGCCACTGGTGGTCAAGCCTTCCCTCAGTCTGTCTTTGACCATTGGGAACTGCTGAACGGCGACTGTGACACTGACCCCAAGCTCGAGGCGCTGATCCTGTCAATCCGGAAGCGCAAGGGTCTCAAGTATGAGATGCCCAAGCTTGAGAACTACATGGATCGTTTGTAAGAACGCAACGCTCCTATAGTGTTGCGTTCTCGTAGTTTAGTCTATGTCTTCTTTCCCTCACTTTGCCTCTCGCTTCTACCGTCTCTCGTCTCCATTGTATGTTTGTACATTTCCCCACCCAAAATCAGAGACAGAAAGATAAAAAAAAACTCGCGTTGTATCCCAAATCCCAAATCCCTTCAAAGTATACTTTAAAAGTTGTGTCTTGATAAAAGCGCTTTTCAATGGTCTTGCATGTCTACAGATTCACTATGATGAGAGGAGACTGATGTTGGTTGTACTTCAGCATCCTCGCTGCAAGCACTGGTGACCGCCTCTTGATGTGGCAGTTGCTCCTGTTCATGACCATCATGCAAGCCCCTGTACTTCTCGCCATCCACCGTTTTCTTCTCAAGTTGTTCCTCCTCCTGCTCCTCTTGCTCTTCCTCCTCCTCCTCCTCCTCCTTCTCTGATGACCTCGCCTTCATTTCCTCATTGTTCTCTTTCAGTTGCTCCTTCTCAACTTCCTTGTCGGTCTCCGCCTTCATTTGCCTCAACTCTGTTTCCTCGTCCTCCTTCTCCAATTGCTCCCCATCCTCCTTCTCCAAATGCTCTTCGTCTTCTTCTTCGTCCTCATCCTCTTTCGCCAATAACTTCTTATCATTCTCCTTTTGCTGCGCCTTTTCCTGTCCCTCTTGATCGACCGTCTCATTTCCCTCCGTTTCCATGGTTTCTTGCGCATCTCCTTCCTTGCTTGCCTGCTCTTCCCTGTCTCTAGACTCCTTATCTTTCGCTTCCTGCTCTTCTCGTTCTTTTCTCTCCTTCTCCTCCAGTTCTCCAGCTTCCTTTTCCTGGGCTTGTTGCTTTTCCTTCTCTTCCTTGGCTCGACGAGCCTCTTGCAGGTCCTCATTCTCCTTACGCAATTTCTCAAGCGTCAGTTTCATCTCTTCAATCTCCTGCATCCGTGTCACGGCTCGTGAGAGTCTCTGCTTCGCGGCGATAGGGTCCGGCAAAAAGAACGACACGCCGTTCAGAGTCGTGATCACCAGCTCCTCTAGACCATCGTCGTTCAGATCCGCAGACGAGATTCCGTAGATGGGAGAGGCAAATCGGCGGTTCCAGGTCATGCTGCATTGAAGAGCACGCGCGTTGTTATTACTGTTGGAGCCGCTGACGCCGGAAGCTGGCATACTGCCATGCCGCCGCTGCTGCTCCTGATGATGAGGGTGGTGATGGTGATTGTGGTGAGGATGTTGCTGATGGGGATGTGTGGGTGGGTAAGCGTCCTGTCCATAGCTCTGGGAGCCTCTCATGATGGCCTCAGAGGTGTTGTCTGCATACGACGAGAGTGGGAATGGTTCCTGTCCTGGTGGGAGCTCCTTGAAGACCATGAGTTGTCGGCCATAGGTGCCGATCATGATTTCATTGCGTCCATCCCAGTCTGCATCCATGATATGGGCGGCAAGTATGCTGTCGTGGTACGAGCATTCCGCAAGATCTGAGCGTCGGTCTAGTCCGTGCTTGTTGATATCGCTGGTTTTTTTTTGTTTTGTTTTTTTAAAATGGAAAAAACGAATGAGAGAGGATTGAATAAGGGTTAGGATATATGATGCGACCGAGGAGTTGCGTGCATGAGGAATAAACAACAACGGATGGAACAGGGGGGTGAGTTGTGTCCGTGCCCTGCGTCTCTCAATGAACACAGCCTGGGAAGCACACCTTACCTGTAGATCCATGCTTGCTCAATGGCACACGTGACAAGCAGGTGGATGCCTTCTTCCTCTTCCTCTTCCTCCTCGCTTGCGTTGACATCGCCAGGTGCGTCTTTTCCTTCATGATCCGCAGCGACCGGTGCATTCGAATCTACACCATGTGCTTGGCTAGGGCGTTTCGATTTCCGTGTGCTTCGTTCAGTCTGGACGCGGGAAGTGTACACGGTGAGGGTGGTGATGGGCGCAAACAAAACCACTGCATGACTCCTGGCTCGATCCCGCTGGAGCTGGAAGGTATTTGGATCTCTGGGTATAATGCCCACGTTCAGTGTTCCATTCTGAGTTCCTGCAGCGACAATTCGGTAGGCTGGGTAATCTTTGATGACAAGACTCAGGACACTATATCGCCGTACAGTTCATGGATATGGGTTAGCGACCAGTAAAGTGGATCACGGTAATTGATCCGCAGTTATGTGAGTGATATATATCGGCCATGAATGAGCAAGCAACCCACCAGTATTCGCAGTAGGCGAACGAAGCTAGAACGGGCAGATAGGACTCAATAGGCCGCTCCTCGATGAGACCTTTAGATGATTCTGAAGGCTTGTCCTGGACAAAGAGATGCACACAGCTGTCGCTACCTCCGACCAATATCGCCATCTCGAACGGGTCCTCCTCCACCGGTGCGTGAATGATCTTTGTCGGTGCCCATGACAGTGGAATCGATTGAATATCCGTGGTATCTGTGTGCGATATTCGATCAGGTAGCTTTAGTATAGACATTCATAAAGTTGGTAGAGCAAAGATGAGATCCTTAGGTTGTGCAACAGCCGTACCTGGTAATTGGAGTAGTAACTCCCGGATAGTGCTGCCAAAGGTGTTGGCACCGTAACACCGCAACTCAAACTGAGCTGTATCCTCGGCCTATTTTAAAAAAAACGGCGTAATTAGCAGTGAGTACTATGGCCATCTTGATGGTATGCACTTAGGGCACAACATCTCCATTGTCACGCCTTAAAATTGTTCACCTTGGCAATCGAGACAACGACGATCAATTGACACCCACGCTCATCCTTGCGCTCAAACGCGTCCAGAGAGACGATTTCCTGGTTAGGTGCCGGGGCTGTAGCGACTGAGCTGTCATTTCCAATGACTGGAGTCTCAACAGTCGCGTTTCCAGCTTCGTCGGAGGATCCTGAACTAACACCCAGGGGGATCTCGAAAGAGTCCTGCAATCCTAGAAAACACTTGATCGAACTTCCTGCAGCGACAAGGACATATCTTCCTGGCAGATGACCATATACGAGTTCGCCAGTGTTCGAGAATATGCTGGACCGAGTGCTGTTGGGTGTCGTGGAGGCAGTGATTTGCGATCCTAAGGCTTCTGAAGGCGCGCTCGTGCCGAGCTCCTTTAGAACCGCGAGTCCATACAGATTCCTATGATTTTTTCGTGCAGTGATAGCAATTGTGATGAGTCGCGATTTCTTAAGTTTGGTTTGGTTGGTCTGTGAGATGCTCGTTGCCAACTTACGTGCGCGCGCCTTTGCTGAAGCGAAAGTAGCTAGCCTCAGTGTAAATGTCTTGCACAGGACAAGAGTCCTCGCATGCCTGGGAATGCACATGGAGAGGGGCCTCGTCCATTTGCCAGAGGTAGTCATTGTGATGGCGGTGCTGGTGCTGGTGCTCGTCTGGTTCCTTGTCCTGGTCCAGGTGGGTTAATGTGTCTTCGGACCGTCTGTGACGGAGCGAGTGTGGGTGGGACGCGGGGTGTTCATCCAGGACGTGGTGGTCCTGGTGATTGCGGTTGTGGCTGTGGTGGTGGTCCTGGTCGTGGTCGTGCTCGTCTGACTGGAAGAGGATGGGCGGGCGATGGTGGCCCGAGTGCGGGTGGTCGTCCGTGTCCATTGGGGTCCCAAGGGAGTGTGCAAGTGCAGTGTGAGAAATCACTCAAGCGAACGAGTTAGTGGCAAAAACAGGACCACCCAGCCAGGTGACTGCCGCCCTGTGTGCGGGCCTATTTGTCAAAGCGTGTCCGCGAGTCATCTTGATTCTTCTGTCTCTCTTTTTTCATTCGCTCCACTGCCCTTTGCACTCCATCACCCGCTGTTTGCATACCTAGCCTGCACACTCACACAACACCTCAGCACCCGTCGCTTCTTTCTCCTGGAGACCTCTACCGTGGCATACCCTTGAAATCAGTCGGAACATCCCTCGAAGCAGACATGGCGCCAAAACAAAAGGCAGCAGACGGGCCTTCCTCCTCCTCAGGCGGCAAGTCCTCGGGCACGGGCGGGAACAGCAACGGCACCGGAGGGCACGGCAACGAACGTCAGGCCACCTCTGAGCGGCATAACTACATGAACGGATCCTCTACATCAGAACGCGGCAGTGGCGCTGGAAACGACCGCTCATCAGCAACAGGAGGAAGTACGCACGCTGAAAAGACTTCCAGCTCCAACCCAGGAGCCAGTAATAGTGGCACTAAGCGGAAAGCCGAGGCTCCAGCGCCACTCGTATCTGTAAGTGTTTCTTTCTCTTTCGCCCGAGACCGACGCTCTGTTGGCCTGCAGCATGCCGGTCCTGATTTCGAATGCTCACCAGATTCTTTTTTATTTTCGCTATATGAAACGCCCTCTCCGGTGGACCGCTTTTATTTCTTTTTTTTTTTTCCTCCGCTGAATATGACTGGAAATTCTCGTCGTTAAACTCTTTGTACCGTGCTGACAACGTCAATTGGGAACGCTCCTCCTTCAGGTCGATTTTGGTACGATGGAGCTCTCCGCATTACGCCGGTACTGTCGGCTGAACAAACTGAAGCCAAGATCAAAGTCGCGCGAGGATCTTGTGGCAGCAGCAGCAAGGCATTGGAACAACGTCAACGTCAAGGAAGTCGACAGTGTGGCCTACTTTCTCTTTGCGGTCAAGCATCGCAGTAAGTGCTGCTTATGCCTCATGTGTTTTCTCAAAGTGTTAGCCTATGGCAGGGCAATCGAAACAGCCTTGAAACTTTTCACTGAACCACCCTCTCGTTATGCCCTACTTGTTCAATAGACAAGGTCCTCAAACTGACCATGCCACTGTCATGACGGAGCTCCAGCATTTGACAAACGAGCTACCGGAAATTAATACCTAAATACCACGGTTCATCATGGGACCTTTCAACTACATTGCATTATTGTGGACAGCGCGGAGATCGATGAGGCTAGCTACATGGATGTTCAGAGGACGCCAGCCTAGGGAGGAATATAGGAGCATCAAGAAACGCTGTGGTAATGAATTTTTAAGACGGGCAGGATCTCGAGTGTTGGTGGACTAGCTGGATAATGACCTCTATCAATTCTTTCCTCTCGCCCGCACCCCTTTCTGTTACTTTTCAATAAAATATCGACTTTCGACATATTTTCATGGACGAGGGCAGTGCGACTTTGACGCTGAAGGGAGCGCAGCAAGTCCGACTGGCTGCCCTCTAATTTCTCAGAAAGAACCTTGAAAACTTCGCTGAGACAAGTTTAGACTGTCTTCAGGACGCACTGCACAGGATGGAAACGAGCGTGAACGTACCTCAGAATACCTCGCATTCTGAAATCTTCAGGCACAAGTCTGTTATAGACTAGACTATATCAACAGTAAAACTTCAATTTCATTCACATTGAATATTCGTTCTTTTTCATGTCTCTTTTTTATTGTTATTTCAACACTGAAAACTACACAAGCATCAACATACCTACAACAGAACGAGAAGGAGCAAAAAGAGAGGATTAATCAACTGGTTGCTTTCCTTTCATTGTGAAGAGTTCAAAGGAAAAAAAAGGGTATTCCTTCAGAACACATCTCTGCACCATAAGAAAATATGGTAGCAGATCAGAGAATAATTGGCCTGTCACAGCCGTTATAATCAATGCACTTGGTGCTAAGGTGACCGTCGTGATAAAAAATCATCATAGAGCTCTGAAGGAACGATAAAAAATGTGATCGAAAAAGATCCTGGAAGACAATATTTACCTTTTTCTTGACAGTCAGGAGCCATAGAGGGTCTTGATCAGGGCCAGTCTGGCAGAATATACTCTTACCTGTCCACAAAAAAAAGTGATTTTGTGATTAGTCCATCTGAAGTCGGGCAGTTGCAACGATGTGGATGCTAAAGCCATTGAAAACTCTCTGCCCCCATCAAGCAAACGACGAGATGTGTATAGTGGAGTGCATCAGTCGGTCAAAGGTGTCATCTTGAATCAGACATATGCTTGTCTTTAATTGAAAAATCATCTCATGCAGCTGGAATACTAGCTTCTCTTGACGAGTGCGATGGGGGGATAGAGGTACTCGGATGTCATGTCAAAGAAAAAAGAATAGATGATTACCTTATAACTAGTTTTCCGGCGTGTCGCAAAAGCGGAGGCACCAAGGACGATCCATATCGATAAACGAAAGGACACCTAAGAGAACAAAGCAGAAAAACTCTGTTAATATATGTCAACGCAATCCTTCATCAACCATTCAAATGAGGGAGTTGAAATATTGTAAAGAATCAGAAAGGCATGAATGGTATATAAATAAGTGTATCAACACGTAACGACATATCGCGAAAACCGCTCAACGTCAAGACATTCTGACTCGTCATCAAAATAATCATCACTTTCGATACAATATAGAAAAAAGGAGGCGTCCGAGAGACTAGAAGTAATGCTTACCATTGGGAATCTCGCGCAGCTCACGAAGACAACTGACCGAGCCAATTCAGAACGAGAATCAGTCTATTGATCTGTTAAAGATGAGAAGGAAACGATTAGAATCTCCTTTCAAGTCTTTTGCAATTGAACATTTGTCTCGTGGGCATTGAGGATTGAAGGTTGCTTTTAGTATCAGTCCACGGTTTTCTAGGCCGTATATAATGCTTGACAACATGATCTTTTCAGTGCCCAGTGCATGCCATTAAATGGCTCATCAGACTAAAAGCAGCGTCTCCAATCCTCAATGCTGCCACTTCACGGGAGAGATGACCGACTATAACATACCAATTGCTTCAAGGGCGTCATGCCAGCTCAATCCGATAGCCGAAGCCATCATCAAGGGCGGCTTCGAAATATTTGTTGAATCTAATCAGCCATACAAATAAAAACTGATTAGTTTTTCAGATCTCAAAAAATAAACATTGAATGAGAAAAATGAAATGTGGGTGTGAAGTATCATTTTCAGTTGGGTGCAATAACTATCAACACTGTAGTTCAGGCGGTAATTCCAGCTTTAATTGCGTTTGTATCATCCTAGTTGATACTTCAGAGGACAGGAAGGAAAGGGAACAGGCGGGATGGGAAAAAAAATAGATTCTTACCATTTAGAATATTTTTTCACACTTGCAGATTCATCAGATCAAGACGCGTTCTTTGACATCTAACGAAATCGATTTACCCAACGAGGAAATAGAACCGTTAGTTCACACGATCGCGAGAGACGAACGGCAATTACATAAAAGAGGGGGAAGGTAGGCAGAAAGGATCAAAAGTTGAAAAAAGTGGTCGATTGGTATGTTGGCTCAGATTTTGCATTATAAACACGTATGCTTTCAGAAACTCTAGTTTGAAATTTTGAAAAAAGTGATCATCCAGGCTAGGATCTCCCACTTTTTTTTTATCTTTTGTCCCGTTGATCTGCGAACCGAGAAAGGGTGTAGAGGGAGAAAGTATGCATACCTTGAAGGAGAAGAGCTGAGAGGTGGGGGTTGATAAAGAAGAGAGGAAAGAGAAAAGTTATCAGCAAATTTTTTTCTTATTTGTAAACAGCGGAAATCACACTACACCCTTAAGAGGCGGCTTATGTCTTTCAAACAACCGCCCGAGGAGCAAGGGACGTTTCTACCAGGCGTTCAGATCCACCTCAGATTTCTTCTCCCGTCTCCTCTGGACATCTCTCCACCCGATTGTTCGAGAAACGTTTTATGCTTGTGAATCAAGAGTGTTATTAAGTTGGTGCACGCAGCGGCAAGCTTACTCTAAATACCGCGCGCGTATATACAGATACAGGGAGAGGAGAGTGAAAAGCGTCTCAGAGTGTAGGGAGATGTGAGGCTTGCTTCGACTGTTCTACAGAAGCTATTGTTGCTATGGAGCCGTTTTGCGAAGGCTGGCTCTGAATGTGCGTCTGGTCGATCCGCTCTGCATTTTCCTGGATGTCAGTCCCCTTCCAGCTCTGCTTCTCTTCAGGCGGTGAAAGCAATTGCGCGCGCTGGGTTCCAGACTCTACAGCGACAACAACGGTGGTGGTGGTATTGCCACTCGAACCTTCACCTCTCTCAGAGGCTGATATGGTCGTGATGGATGTCGAAGAGGATGACAAAGAAGCAGATGTAGCCTGACGATCTGACATGGGTCCACTCTTTGGACTGGTAGGCGAGGGAACCCAGTAGCGGCTCACCTTCTGATGTATAGTGGAGGTCGCGACAACTTTGGTGACAGTGGTGTTGATGATGTGTCCTGAGTCGCTGCTGATTGGGTTGATTGTCTGTGCTGACGGTGGTTTGTGCTGAACAAGCTGTGCGCTTGCTGTGCGTTGCCTCTGAGGATGAGCACGCGCGTTCCTGAACCTCAGCAGCGCGTTGCCTACTCGCTGGAGTTCCTCAACCTTAACGTTGAGCTCAAACCGCGTTGTGAACAAAAACTCGAGCTCCAACTGATTCAACTCCAACAAACTGAGGCCGCCAACCTATTATTGTTTTTTTTAGAGAGGAGGTAGTATGAAAAGTGATGAGTAAGAGTGTCCCTGAGAGCATATGTACGTACTTGGAACGTGCGATATATTTGTGTGCGCATTTGTATCATTGTTTAAAAGTTGCCCCAAAAGTAGATGGGCTATCGAGCGTGCTCAAAAAATCCATCGTACAAAAGTGGTTCTTTGGATCACGTTCACGCTCACGCCAGATTGTTCATGCATACATTGTTGTGCGGTGCTACATTTAATTAAAGATAAAGAGTGGGCAAGAGAGAGAGATAAAGGTGGAAAAAAAGAGTGATGGATCGAAGCGAAGCACAAAGCAAGGAGCAACGAGAGAATGGAGAACGTGCGCTTTTATCTTTCGTTCTCTTTTTTTTGTTCTGAATTTGCATGAAACCAGATATCAACATCGCATCTGTCATTTGCGTCTGATTATGACGACGTTTGATAATTACCTTGGCGTAACGAACATTTGAATAAAAATGATCCGAGGTGAACTTGGCAGCGACCATCAGGCAAGTAATTAGCAAGCGGTGGATGTTGAAACTATTCACCCGGAAACCATTGGCGGCCACTGCCAATCTCGGAGTGGCTGCAGGTGTAGAGCCTCCCGGCGTGCTACGGGTATCAATGGTTACAGTTGGTTGAGAGATTGCGACTGTAGGGTTATGGGGTTCGGAAGTAGCGCATGCGACTTTGGGCTTCTCGTAGGCATGCTGGTTGTTGTTGTTGTTGTTGTTGTTGTTGTCCTCTTGCTGCTGGGACGGGTGTGAACCCGTATTATTGGGTCTCTTCGTTTCCCGTCCCTCATGACCCTGCTCACCCCTGCCACGTTTGTGGACCATTGGCGGATCGGAGTTGGAGTTCGAGGGGACACTACTGTTAAACTGAGAAAAATTAGCGGAAGGATTGCATGCAGAGGTGGGGTGTGAATCAGGGTCCTCCTGAATTTTCGATGAGGCAGGAAAGGAGTGATCGCAACACGAAGAAAGTGCCGAGGATGTGGGAGCGGTGGGGAATGACAAGGAAGGTGCAGAGAAGGAGGGGGGTGTGGTTGTAGTGCATGGTTTGGGGTCAGGTCCACGGCATGTGCTACATCCAGTGGACTTGACTGGCCCGGTTGAGACTGAGACCTGATCCGGTAGGTCAGAAGTGGCTAACGGTACAGGCGGTGGTTGAGCCGTTGGCGAGGTCGAATGTTCATTGTCCTCAATGCGCTCAACAGTCTCTATTAGCTCCATCTGCATCCCACCCAACCCTCCGATTCGGTCCAGGTAAACCAAGACGTTCAGGAGAACCTCGTTCGTGAACGGGATGAACTGCAATATCCTCGACAAGTATGCCTCGATCGAAATGCGGGGTACAGCTCGTGAGTGAAACAATGTAATGGGATCAACCTGCGGGTTGAAATGCGCATCGTTCTTGTGCACCAGCTCTGAGAGTAGCGAGGACGCAATCAATAACGTGTCCTTGATGGGATGGCCGACGATGTCGAACTGGAGCTGTGGTGGAAGCTCTACAGCGATCGGTGCTGGGAGCGATGGACGTGAAGAATGATGACAAGGTGGCGACGAGGCAGAGGAATGCTGTATTGTTGGGGTGTTGGATTTGCTCATACACGTTTCGCAGTACTGAGTTGATCTGGCCGTTTGGCAAGAATGTTGTGAAGAAGCAGCGGTGCGGGAGATTGGTGTTGGAGGTGGAGATGATGTTACTGGTGTACTCTTGGCACTAGAGCTGTCTGTTGCCACGCTGGAGTGTAGCCAGGATGCCAATGGACTCGAGTCCAACGTTGACGAGGGCCGTGAGGATGGAGCTGTAGGTGGATGATTGATTGAAGTTGTGGGTGGGTGAAGGCGACACGATGCTGAGGGAGATGTGCTGTTGACAGTGCTGAACGGTGCGGTGGTTGGTACTGTGGTGTTCTGTACGGTATTGAACCTTTGCTCTTGCTCTGGATGTTGTCCTGCCTGCTGTCTGTGCTGCTGTTGTCGATGTCGATGCTGAGGATAATGCTGCTGCATCGTATGGAGGGGTAAAAGAATGCAGGCACTGCACTAAAGGGATGTTGGCGGGGGTTACCCTGATGGTTTTGTGGGCCAAAAAGAATAGCACCAAACTCTGTACGTCTTAACAGATCTGCCCTCCCTCTGCTGGTTGTGTGAGCAACAGTCTTCGAGGAAGAGGAATAGAATGAAAAAGGAGAAAAGAAAGAAGGAGGGAAAGGATAAAAGGAATGAAAACAGGAAGGAAAGGGAGGAGCGGAAAGAAGGAAAGGAAGGGTGCGAGAAGAGACAGAGGCGAATGTGGAAAGGAAAGAAGACGGCGAATGCCCACAGGGGAACGATAACCAGAATCTCCAAGTCCTGCCATGTATCCAAGGGCAACGGGGCGGGGAAAGAGACAATGTTGCAAATAATGAGCAGGGGTCAGAAGAAGGGGGGTAGCGACACACTGTAAGACTCTGCTATTTCTTCACACTCTCACCTCTCCATCAAGGAGCGCCCGATCCTGTAGCACCTGGATACTGCGCTTAATGCAGTAGGCCAAAGTTTCCTCAGGCTCGGCCGAAGGCTATGAGCATATGCGTCGTGTGGAGAAGACCCCCTTTGATTGGCTGGACATACGAGGGTGCGCGAAAAAAAATTATTTGGTTTTTGAGCAACGTGCCATGCTGGTCTTGATGAGGTGGTCAAAAGTTTTGGAGGATTGAGGTGCTATTTTGGCAGATGTGCTTAACGACAGAGGTCATTGGGCAAGTGCCATTTTAGCACTGAAAGCATGCTTTCAATTGTCTAGCTCTTCAAGGCGCGTGTTCTTCAGCATCCGCAGATAACTCTGAACTGAACAATGAAAGAGGGGCAAAAGAAAAAGTATTTGGCATTGTGAGCAACCGGCGAATGAAATTGAAGAAACGTACCCATCCCCTGCCTTTTTTTCCAACATGCGGCGCTGTCCAGCAGCACTTGAAAAATCCCAGAACGTCGTTTCAGCCTCTCATTTGGTCATGTGCGCGGTTCGCGTTCACTAAAGCAATGCTCACTCCAGCCAATAACTTCCTTTGTACTTTTATTCTTGAGGAGATCGCGTCCTCAAGGTTATGGCTGAATGACTATGAGGTCATGACATGCTGTCAAAGCTGGGGCATTCTTAAACGAGCTCCTCTTGCGCAGAGTCGATCCTGGAAAAACCTTCTTGTAGCCTCCTTGCCTTTAAACTCTTAGCTTTAGCATATTCGTCAAGATCCAACCAGCTGCTACACGCGGAGCAACGCACGGCTGTCGCTGCAATCTTGGCTGCACAGTAAGGGCAATCCTTTTCGGTCACTGCCGTCTTCGTGTTCCTGCCCATCTGGTAGACTGTATGTTCCATCAACATTCGTAGAAAGTAGGCGTAATATTAGGTCAAACACAAGCACACAACCGCTGCCAATTCTTTTTCCGCACCGTTGAAAAATACACACTTACGCTTAACAATGACAAAGACGCAAGCTGATATGATGAAAAAGTTGATAACAGTCTGGATGAAGTTGCCGTAGTTCCATGACAACGCGTTGCTCGCTTTGACGGCCTCTCTAGTTGAGTACTATATGGCCAAGGGTAAATGATTGTTAGTGGCTGGCGGAATCATCCAACTCGATAGGCCTCCTCCATACCAACGACATTGCTTACATCTGGGTTTACGAACGAGTGGTCCTTGCGCAAGATAACAAAGTTCTCTTCGAGCGCTTTTCCCGAGGCAAGCGCTACTATAGGTGCGATGATATCCTTAACGATGCTATCCACGACCTATAGTCCGACAGGGAGGTTTGACTACTGTTAGAATAGTGCATACTGCCATCACCTGTCCTTCGAATATTGAACCTCTCACTCACTCCAGTGAACGCAGCACCTACACAGCATCGTGAAATAAGAAGCAAAATAGTAGTCGATCCGTTAGAATGTCTATACGTAAGCAAAGCAAACGACATTTGACCACTGCTTCACATCGTACCAATAACAACAGCCACTGCCAGGTCGATGACATTGCCGCGATCCAGAAACTTGCGGTAATCCGAAAATATTGACACTCCCTGACTAATCCCAGGAACCTTGGTCAGTTTACCGCCAACATTTTCCACTGTCGATCAGCAGCAATGTGGAGTGTTGAAATCATTAGAAACATACACGGCTCATTTGAAGTCATGAACAGTCGATTTGTACCATGAGAACATACTTTGTGTTATTCCTCCTTTGACAACATTCGCACTTTGGGAAATTCCTCCTTTGACAACATTGGCGCTTTGCGAGATGCCCCCTTTGACTACATTTGCGCTCTGTGAGATGCCCCCAATAACCGCTTTAGCGGGATTGAGGGCGGTCAACCGTTTCTTGAGTTTTTTGCTGTCCTTGGGTGTGGGTTCCTTCTCATCAACCTCTGAAAGTTCAAAGGTGTCGATCTCGATGGTGGTATCTTCGTTGTCTCTGTTCATGTCTCTTGAAAGTTGTCGATTTGAAAATGAACTGCCTCAAAGCTGCTTGGACTGGTGGAAAATGCTCGACTGAGCGAGGAAGAGTGGGATAAAAGGGGTGACAAGTTGGCCAAGTTCTTTCTTAAAATTTTCCACAGCGGCCTGTACAGACATCGCAGTAACAAAAAGGGGGTCTTCTCCACACGAC